>VUQG01019772.1:12095-26249 GCA_015106755.1 Etia nguti | reverse complement strand
TAAGATTGGGGAAACCTGCAGTCAGCTGAGACTGAAGAAGTCACTTGGATGAGTGACGAAACGTTTCTCCCACAAAACGCTACGTCCAGATGAACAGAATCAACTTTTGGAAAGTAACTAATTACTTTCGAAAATAAGTAATCAGTAAAGTAACTGGATTACTTTATTGGAGAAGTAGTCAGTAATTAGTAACTAATTACTATTTTCAAGTAACTTGACCAACACTAGTCATGGGTAAAGTTAGTTGTCCTGTCCTCGGATTATATACTTTCAGTGTAAATGTTCACACAAAACTGGAACTTCTTGTCAGGACAGGTTTTTTTTTTTCTTATCACATTAATTTGAACACCTTATCACAGCAGGTAAAAGCAGCTTACTGCAAAAAAAACTGGATTGGGGCAGTCACAGCAACCCTGCAGCCGATTTCAGAAACAATAGGTGCATACAAACAAAAGGTCTCCTAGAAGTTTCCATGACATGTAATCTGTGTACTGTTGTCACAACACATTAGTTGACAGGTAACAAAGTAGAGAACACTCTGCTCAAAGCATGTCATTACTTCAAAAATAGAACAGTGGTTTTGGTTTGCAGTACAAAGAAGATGTAATATCATACAATTTTTGACATTTTGAATGTAGCACACAGTGGAAGGAAGCAAACAAACAAACAGTCATTATTTTCTCAGAGTCACAAGTGTTAAATGGAGGGAATCCGTCAAACTTTGCTGAGGCCACTTTCAAAGAAAGCAGTGCCTTTCAACATCAAACATATATAGGTTTTCTTTTTGGCCCACAGTTCACCTCTCAGCCAGGTTTCGTTAAAGATGAAGATTGAGCATTGTGCAGTGACACTGAGAGGAATAATAACCACATTTCCCATGATGCACTAAGCATTTCTTTTTTGCTCATTCGCTACTTGTTTTACTCCACTTAATCATTAGTTATTATTCATCTCTAGCTCGCTTCCACAGGGTGCCTTTGTCCTGTCTTCATTCTCTCACACCCAACTGGTTACAGCAGATGGCCGCCCCTCCCTGAGCCTTGTCCTGTAGGAGGTTTCCTATTAAAAGGGAGTTTTTCCTTCCCACTGTCGCCAACTGCTTGCTCATAGGGGGTCATCTGATTGTTGGGGTTTTCAATCTATTATTGTAGCACTACATCAATAAAATTTAAATTGAATTGAATTGAATCATTTTGCAGAGTGCAAACACTACAGGATATTCTGTGAAAATAGTTCAGAGAGTGTTCAGCTTACCTGAGCCTGTATCACATCAGGTTATGATCCTAAAGCTTCTATTTCCGTCCTTCATCATATATTAGGTCTTTAATGAAGTCTGAGTTTTCAGTCACACTGCCAATAAGGGTTGCATTGGCTCCAGTACGCCAGCATTCCAGGTTCATTTAACATTCACGTGAAGGATTTTCTAATAAAATATTTGTAGGAGTGTGCAGTGATTTTTTTTATTAGGCTAAATTGGTTCATTATTGATTTGTTTCCTTCATGTAATTTGTTGACAGTAGATAAAATAATATTATTTATTTATTTATATTACCACTGTGAATTTGATCACCCTTCATACAAAAACTAATTATAATGTAATGAGCTTATTAAACTGTGAAAGTTCTTTACTGCTTCCACCCATCTCTTCCACTCATTCATCTCAGGATTGTGCTGTGGCTGGGGCCTATCCCAGATGGCGTCATAGTGTGAAAAGCTTTGTCGATCCATTAAACTCCATCCGTCCATCCATCCATCTATCCATCAATTTTCTTCCGCTTATCCAAATCAGGGTTGTGGTGGGGCTGGAGCCTATCCCAGATGTTGTCATAGGGTGTGTGCAGCTCTTAAATAGTGTTATTAAAGTCATGCACCATCCAAAATAATAATAATAATATGTTTGTTTTTTTAATCAAGGCAAACTGACTCAGTAGCTTTTTGAGTTTTCTCAGCTTTTGTCTGCAGTTTTGACAATTCAGATTTTCATGTTTACCTAATTAAAATATAATTTTGAGGTTAATGATGCCATTCTGGCTTCAGTTACATGTACTTCTACCTTCAAAAAACACACAAATTCCTGTTGAGTAAACAAAAAAAAAAACAATCTAGCGTCAGTAACTTAAAACTTCACCTTTACAACTTTCAGCTGCCCCCTGCAACCCTAATTATGTGGGCTTGGATATACAGTTACAGAACCGCGACAGTTTTGGTTTATGTGCTTACGAAAGCAACCCAGAGCCGGTAATTTGTGTATTTACAGCGGATGAATCACTGTCAGTCAGAGATTACATGTAAATACACCAAACCTGAGAGGAAGACAGCTACCAAAGGTAGAAGTATGAGACAACAGGAAGGGTGGAGGTATCAATGTGTGCGCATGGAAGAAATCTACCTGGGAGATGTACCTGGAAAATAACAAAAGCCTTTCTTCCAGGAAACTACTGACTTATTACCTACAAACTGCAATATTACCATACAAATTTTCAGTATATTAGTTTTTCACAGTCTTTGGCTCAAATGACATTTGAGCGTTTATAAATCATAATTTTTAAGTAGAAATCTTTCAGTTGAAGTTTTAAGTTGCATTATTTCATCGTGCAAGTCGTCACATGCTGAATCGTTTCCAGAGATAAATGTGCCAAAGCACTTCAGCAAATGCATAATTATGAATAGATTCATTAATAAATACATTTGAATAGTATTCATCATTTTCTAATTTAATAAATGTCTTTTCCTGCATGTTTTACTGACAGTAAATGCCTGTTGTGCCAGACTTTAATTGTCTTCTGGGGATAACTACTCTCTTGTAACACAGAGATCTGCAGTTACAAAAAGAAAAGTGCAATACTATACTACAGTTATAAATAGTGCTGGGATATCTTGTCGCTCCTGTTCTTTTTTTGGCACGGATCCTAAATCAGACTCACAGTTAACCTTCTTTCTTGTAAACAGTGAAAGAAAAGGCATGTACTCCTCAGTAAACTTCCAAAGTCTGTTGTCATCTCTTTGCTGCATTACGAGGAGATATAAACAAACGTTGCTCAAATCGAAAACGACCATTTTGGTCATTTGCCTCTGTTTGTTTTACGTATCTTTATATGTCTTTCTGTATCATGACAACTTTCAACTTTCATTTGAGAATTAAATCAAAACTAGGAAAAGCTGGGAAAGAACAGAGGAGTGAGGGTTATGAATAATTCAGCTAAATTTAAAGCTTTTATTACGCTTTTGAACAGAGCATCTAAGCAAACTTCTCTTCTCTCTTGTATGTGGCTAAAATGGTACAGAGATTGTATGCAGATAATCTATTCTGGGAATTTTTTGCGATGGTCTCTGAGATTGTTATTTTTGTAGTCGTGCGTCACACAAACGAGTTGTGGCTGAGGAGCGCCCTTTGTTATTGGCACCTTTCAAAACTATGAATGCATTTGGAACTAATACTGTAACTTGTATTTATTTATTCATTGTAACACATTGCCTTCATCATAGCACATGTCATTGTTTCACATAGACCTTTACAAGCTTTTGTGCTTCTGCTACCTTAAATTATTGACATTTGCTTTCTTTGTGTCACAGTTTTTTTTCTTATTTTTATCTACTTATGGAAATCAAATTACTTCCTCTTTCATGCTAATGCTATGCAGGTTGAATATCCTTCAGCCTTTCTTTTCAGAGAAGGACTGAATTTCATCCAACTTTTCGCTTCCAAATTCAGACAAGAATATGCTTATGCTTATCCCATCTTCAGGGAGTAGCCTCTACAAAAATTTTAATATTTCTGTTGATGTGCCATATGCTTGCTGGATGCTGTTTGGTACAACTTGCTAGTACTTGGCTGGATCTCCATTCCTCAGAGGTTCTGGTCCATAGTCACATGATAGCATTGCATAATTGCTGCACATTTGTCAGCTGTGCATCCATGACAAGAATCTCCTGTGTCACGTATCTCAAAGGTGTAAGCTTATTGTCATCTTCAAAAAAAAGTTTGAACTTCAGCAGACCCCCTTGACGGTGTCTACGTGCTGAAATGAACTGAGCTGCTGCCATGTGATTGGCTGATTACAGTCACTGAATAGGTGTACCTAACAAAGTGGCAAGTAAGTTTGTAATTCTGTGGCAAAATTTTAAAAGAAATGGTTCTGACCCTGTATCATTATTTAGTTTTATATATATATATATATAACTTGATAATTGACATGCATTACTATCTTAAACCACTTTTAGATTTTTTACTTTTAGAGTTCAGAGAAGTATATGTATATATATATATATATATACATGCCTGCATTGTTAAATTTTGCCCATGTAAAAGATAAATTTAAAAAAAACTGACCAACACTGACATATCAAGTCTTTCTTTTTCCGTGTGCTCTGTGAGCTCCTCCCAGCGGCAGGTTAAAACACACTTAACGCTGCCCAGTGTTTTTAAAATATGCGTCACTTTTTCCCACTGAAGTCGAACAAGTGAAGTGCAGATAATCAAATGAAAACAGCATAGCTTTGTGATGAGTAAGTGAGTAGTATTTATGAATGTAGTAGTAGCAACAGCATTAGACACAAGAGTCACTCCCTTCCTACCTCTCTTACGCAAACGATTTCACAATACTTTAACATACAGTATGCATGCACGTGAATCAGGGGTCTTCAGTGAAATCTTCTATCCAGCAGATTAAAAACAAAGCTTCGTGTGCTATAATACTTTCTTCAGGTATAACACTGACAACGATAATGGATATAAAATCTAAAACGTGGGAAAATTACTGTCCACTTCCACAGTCTGAGCTTAGATTAATACAAAGGCAAACACTGGCTCCTGCAAAACCAATTTCCACTCTCAGGACTGGGTGTGAACAGGTTTCTTACCCTGGATTTTATGTTACATAGAAAGGTTTCACACGAGTACTCACCCACTCTTGAAAAGCTGAGTTGGCTAGAAAGTGTCAAAGCTACGCAGAGATCATATCTGACATCATATGGATTTAAGGGCGTTGAATGGTCTGAAACAAATGAGGCTTTTGATTCTCCAGCGACATTGTTTCAGGTATTCACCTGGTGATTATGACAGCGCATTATTATCTTTATTATTCATTCTACTTTCCAGATAAATCATAATATTTAAACCAAAAAGAAAAAGAGTAAAAAAAAGAGAGAATAAAGAATAGAATAGAAAACTCCCGCTTGGTGCATCATTGCCAACGTTAATTAATTTACTTACTTATTTATTTATCTATGAAAAATAACACACACAAGTGTCCAAAATTAGTCTGGAAAGCTTTGTGAACTAATCTTTACTTTATAACTAAGCTGACATTAATGATACATAGTCTTCAAAGATATTTCAAATTCATCCATCTTCTTCCACTTATCCGGGGCCAGGTCGTGTGGGCAGCAGCCTAATCAGAGAAGCCCAGACCTCCCTCTCCCCAGCCACCTCCTCCAGCTTGTCCAGGGGAACACCAAGGCGTTCCCAGGCCAGCCGAGAGATATAATCTCTCCACCGCGTCCTGGGTCTGCCCCGGGGCCTCCTCCTGGTGGGACATGCCCAGAACACCTCACCCAGGAGGCATCCTTGTCAGATGCCCGAACCACTTCAACTGGCCTCGTTCAATGTGGAGGAGCAGCGGCTGTACTCTTAGCCCCTCCCGGATGGCCGAACTCCTCACCCTATCTCTAAGGGAGAGGCCAGCCACCCTTTGGAGGAAGCTCATTTCCGCCGCTTGTATCCGCGAACTCGTTCTTTCGGTGACTACCCACAGCTCGTGACTATAGGTGAGGTCAAATCATTTTATATAAATACTGTTTATATTTGAAACGTGTTTGAGACAAACACAAACAATTTGAATGAACATTTTTGGTTAAATTAATTGGCGATGTAAAAGACCCAATGCATGACGATGGAAGTTTCTACCTTTTGGAACATTTTCATGAGTGCAAAGGCTTATTAAAAGAAAAAAGGAAATATGTCTTCTCTTTGGTTTCAATCCGAGGAAAATTTTATTTCTATAGCACGATTTAAATAACCTAAGTGACCAAAGTTCTGCAAAGACTATACAAAATATACACTAACACAACTAACAGTAAATATACACTAAAAATCCTCAAATAAAACAAAGTGACTGAGACTGTGCTTGCACAATAAAAGCCAGGGTGCCCAGGGTTTTTAACAGTGTTTTAAAATGACTGAGTAGCTCTCATGTAACAAGTTTCATTTTTTTTGAATAAACACTTGTGTTGTTGTGGTTTTTATGTCATGTGTGCCATCACTTTGCATGCAGATCATTCTTTAATTTCTACACACAGAAAAACATTTTGCTCACAATGAATCACTGACTCAACAAAGCTTATTTTCAAACTTTCTCCGGAAGATCAGACGAGCGACTCCCAGATTCCCAGTGAGATTCCCTGCGCTCACATGCAGACTGTGGGAGACTCATTCAGACATAACCTTCAAAACATACAATTTTTTCCTCATTTTAGCCACAGAACTATCCTGAGTCTTTCTGGACTTGATCAGACTTTCCGTTCCCCTTTAGCGTAGACTCGGTGCATTAAGTAAGAATTTGGTGTAACTTACTGTAAGTGAGAGCAGTGGAAACAAGTGTGGTAAGAAGATGTCGGGTTCATCCAGTTCATTAGAGCTCTAAGGGGTTTGTTTGAAGCAAGTTTTCTATTTTCCCCCATAATAAGCAGACATAATAACTCTAATTTTCAGAGCTATTTCCCAGCATCTCTGTGTAACTGAGCTGAATGCAATACCATGTGTGCTCAGTCAAATTATATATATTTTTTAAAATGTAAGGAGTCAGTTTACCAGAGGCAGTGCAGTCTCCGGGCAGCACAGTGGCGCTGTTGTTAGCACTGTTGCCTCATAGCAAGAAGGTCCTGATTTGACTCCGTGATCCGTCCGAGGCCTTTGTGTGTGGAGTTTGCCCTCACTGTGTTTGTGTGGGTTCTCTCTGGGTACTCCAGCTTCCTTCCCACAGTTAATTGGAGATTCTAAACTGCCCATCGGTGTGAATGTGAGTGCGAATGGTTGGCTGCCTCTATGTGTTTGCCCTGCGACAGACTAACGACCTGTCTATGTTGTACCCTGTCTTTTGCCCTATGGAGCTGGGATATTCTCCATCCTCCCGTGACCCTGGCAAGGATAAGCAGAAGAGGATGGATGGATGAATGGATGGGTATTGTAGTCACCTTGGATAATCTTCACTGAGGAACTGATATAATGTTTGTGAGATATTTTATTTTATTATAATAGCCTCCCTCAGTTTATAATTTATTGGTGAGTAACTTGTCAAGGTTTTGCAATTCAGCAGGTCTTTGAATCAAACCAACTGCCAAATTCATTTGGATTAAAGATTCCGTATATATGTTACAGTAATTGATTGGGGTTTTTTTTAAATATTACTTTGGTTTATGAGGTAGGAGAGAGTCTTATTTAACTACATAATGGCATGAGTTCCTGACCCAAGTGGAGGAGTTTAAGTATCTTGGGGTCTTGTTCACGAGTGACGGTAGAAGGGAGATCGACAGATGGATTGGTGCTGCTGCTGCAGGGATGTGGATGCTGTACTGGTCCGTCACGGTGAAGAGAGAGCTGAGTGTAAAAGCGAAGCTCTCAATTTACCGGTCGATCTACATCCCTACCCTCACCTATAGTCACGAGCTGTGGGTAGTGACCGAAAGAACGAGTTTGCGGATACAAGCGGCGGAAATGAGCTTCCTCCAAAGGGTGGCTGGCCTCTCCCTTAGACATAGGGTGAGGAGTTCGGCCATCCGGGAGGGGCTCAGAGTACAGCCGCTGCTCCTCCACATCGACAGAGGCCAGTTGAAGTGGTTCGGGCATCTGACAAGGATGCTTCCTGGGCGCCTCCTGGGTGAGGTGTTCTGGACATGTCCCACCAGGAGGAGGCCCCGGGGCAGACCCAGGACACGCTGGAGAGGTTGTATCTCTCGGCTGGCCTGGGAACGCCTTGGTGTTCCCCCGGACAAGCTGGAGGTGGTGGCTGAGGAAAGGGAGGTCTGGGCTTCTCTGATTAGGCTGCTGCCCCCGCGACCCGGCCCCGGATAAGTGGAAGAAGATGCATGGACGGATGTATAGGTATAACTATACATAGTTACAACTATATGTCCTAAAAGGTATAACTAATTAGACAGGCAGAAAGCAGCAATAGTTCTTTACAAGTTAAAAAAAAATACGTAATACAAATATTTATTCGATTTAATCAAAGAAGCTATTCATTTGTGAAAGCCTGCAGTGAAGAAGAGAATGAAGTGAAGAAAAATATTTAACAGAGAAATGAGCATACCAAAGTGGAAATAAGGGGGAAAAAAATGTGGATCTCTGTCTATTTTCACACCTGCATGCAAGAGGCTGCACAAGGAAATGCTGGTGTCCACTTTGGGAAATTAGGTCGAAGGAGTTTGTAAAAAGGAGATCATCATTCACAGCAAAGCTGACCTTCTGTACTCGGTATGAAAAATGGGGGGAAAACCTCTGGACTGTGAGCAAACAATAACTAGTTAAGAATCGCCTGACGCATGTTCAGCGTCTCATCTTTTTTTTTTTTTTTTTACTCACCATCGTGGAGCCAGATGAGACAGCCGGTAACAGCCAGTTTGTGATATCTCATCAACTGGAAATTAAAGTTCCTGACTCAGCGGAGTGGATTTTTTCTGCCTCGAGTAAAGCAACGCTGGACTTTCAGACTTTCTCCTAACCACGTAATAGCCCACAGCTGTCATAATATTGGAAGACTGCTAGGAATGACCGCATCGCGCCAAGAAGACAAACTAGGTCTAATCGTGGTCAGGGGAAACTTACATAAATGTTTTCCTTTTTTTTACAGACCAAAAGACCGAGCACTAAAACACCCAAAGGTTTGCTATTGTGGAAATAGTAGCTTTTATAGAGTCAGCTGAGTAAAATATGTTCTTTTTAATAGATTACTTTTAATTATAATATAAACATTTATCACGATTTCAAATGTTTCAGATTAAGAAAGTTGTTAGATATGGCAACAGACAATCTCCACTGACTTGGCACTTGACTTAAACTTATCTCAAGAGCTAAAAACAACATAGTAAATCAAACTTCTCATTCAAGAGCAAATCTGTCATTGTCCCTTTCCAGCTGATTTTGCCCGGTACTGTTAATATTTAAATAGGCGATAGCCTCGGGAAAAGCCATTGCTTCCTTCCTATCTAAGGAATGCAAACATGACTGAGTAACCTGAGTAATATGCAGGTAGAGGGACTCCTTTATCCTGCCCACAGCACCGGAGACAAGAGAGATCTCTTACATCTATTACATAAAACCAGCAACACTCCACACCTTCATGTTGCTCTTCATGCCTAAGTGATACGTAAAGACCATGTTACTGGGAAACCGCAGCATAGAGGTACGTAAAGTATTAGCTGAAACCATACCGCGGTGGGAGAGGCAAGAGGACGCATACGATCGTTTTGTTTACTCCTGGTCTCTGTTTTATTATTTTCCCACCTGCCACTGAAACCTAAAAGCATCCATCTGACGTGCCTTTTAAATGACCCGGCGCCTGGCATGGTGGTAGACGTAAACGCGTATTTATAAACCAAACAAAAGCATGGCAGCTTTGGCGAGTCATGAAGAAATAAGGAGTCAGGATGTTTCTGGTGTTCAACTGTGAAGAGGTTGGGGGGTTTTAAATTTTCAACATTTCTATTGTTATTTTACCAAATCGCAATATCAGAAAATACAAAATGGGAGAGGACTGTGCAAAAATTAGTCGATAAAATGTTATTCTGCATTAAATGCAAAAGAAATTATGTAAGGGTACAAGGCAAAGAAACACAAAGAAAATCTATGTTTAAATAAGTGGGTGCATATGCAAATTTATGTGCAGCTATATATGCAACCTATGGAATCTAAAACCTTATTTTCAATTCTCAGAAAAGTAAGTTACATTAAGTAGGGATTTACTCTTCTAAGACTAAGACTACATGGTGGAGAAGAACCAGCTGTACTTAATGATTTGGCTGTGTGTTAAATACCATTTTCAAAGGCTAAAAACAGAAACAGAAATACTCTTTCTGTTGGTCGCAAATAAGAAACGCTGTGAGGAATTCAGCTGTCCCTGGGGAACTGTGAAAAAAGCTAATGAGAGAAACTGTTACTCTCCACCTTCTCCAATCTTTGAAAGTCAAATGAATTGGGATGAAGGCTGACCTCTAGCGTTCAAGAGCTGTCTCGACTTGTCTTGACCTTTCACACAGCCGTAGGAAGCGATTCAATTAATGATGATAAGAGAGCCACTGAATCAGGCATGTGCACAGTTAGATCCCTGGTAGTGTTCAATCACCTGCTCTTTTAGCCTCATATTTGATAAGTGCCCTTTTTTTATTTGTATTTTAGTATTTCATATTTTAATTTTATATTTGGACCATGGCATCAGTTCCAGATTAAGTGGAGTGGACGGTGGAAGAAATTTCAGTGGTACAAGCTACGATGAAAGAATACATCGTAGCTTCCTGCTCAGTGATCCTATCTACTTCCTGATTCCCTAACTGTCCTCCATCTGTCCCCATCTTCTCAACACACTCTCTTCACTCGTTAGCACATTTCCATCTCTATCCTTAATCAGTGCAGTCCTTTTGTCCTTCATTACCATCTACCCTCACATACAATTAATTTTTAGCCTTTGCCACTTCTTTCTTTGCTGTACGACTAGCCCCCCAACACCTACTTAAATCATGTCCCTGACTATCCCACTTTTTCTTCACTAACCTCTTCCTTTGAATAATTTCCTATACTTCCTCATTCATCTGGTAACTCTTACTGTCACGGTGAGCTGTGTGGCTGGCAGTGGCTGGACCCAAGTGCAGGACTCTGAGACAGAATAGTTAACTCAAAAGCGGCAGCTTTATTTGCTGGCATAACAAAGTTGACCCCACAAAAAACAAAACTCCAACGTGGAAGGTTAACTAAACTGAGAATACTTGGTTACTTGAAATGAGCTGACGATACAAGACGAGGGATACACACACAACTAACGTGGAGGACGCAACAACTGGCAGGGAAAAACACAGGGCTTAAATACACACTGAGGTAATTAGGAAATGTGAAAAAGGAGGAGAGCACAGCTGGGAGTAATCAGACATGACAAGACCAAGGGGAAGCAAAACTCAATACATTGACATAGGACACAGACTTTCAGAGTAAAACAGGAAACATGACAGACGTGGACTTGACTAGGGGAAACATAGAGACATGGCTAACTGGGGGACAAGAGAATAAACACAAGGGCAGAACTAAACCTAAAAGCTAGAAATCACAATAATCAAAAGAGCACAACCAAGGACTCAGAACAAAAACCATAATATAAAGTAATACCAAAACACCAACTCAAAATGCTGGGTCACAAAGACCCAGAACCGTGACACTTACCACCCAGAGCCTGTCTCAGCATCCCCCTTAAGTCAACATTCCTCCTTCTTCTGCTTCCAAAATTTAATCCTTGCCTCCGCCTCGGTGCCTTTTCTCGACTTCCAAAACTGTCGTACAGACTGCTATCCGATGCTGCCTAACTTTATTCTCCCCTGACAGCAACCTGCTCTCTCCTGTCGCTTTCAGTTTGCACTTTCTGAATAAGTTGTAGTCCACCAGTGTGCACCTCCCTGCACTCCTCTGTCACCCCATCTGTCACAGCTTTTGCCTTGGTTTTCACAAAATCCACGACCACCATTTCTCTCCTTAACACCATACTTACCCAACAGCCCCTCATCACCCCTGTTCCCTTCACCTACATGTTCATTAAAGTCTTCTTCAATCGCCCCTTTGATTTCCAGCTTCAAATCACAATCCAGTCTAACACTCTCTTCAATTACACGACTTTATTCACATACTGTTCCTTTAAGGTTACCCCTACTCCATTTCTCTTCCCATCTACGCCATGATGACCAGCTTGACTCCACCTCCAGAGCTCCCACCCTTGCTTCTCTTCCACCTGGTCTTCTGCACACACACTATATCTACCTTCCTTTTCTCCATCATATCAGCCATCTCTCTCCCTTTATCAGTCATAGTCCATACATTTAAAGCCTCTAGTCTAACCTCCACACTCCCCCTTTTCTCTGCCTCTGAATATTCTTGCATTACTCTTCCTTTGTCTTCAGCCAACAGTAACACAGTGTACACCTTCTAATGTGGGCCAACAAAACTAGATGCAGTCATTGTTAACTCTTCCCCAGCCAATCTAGTATGGAAATCCTAATCTTCCATGCTGTATTTGGCAAAGGTTATCCACCAGATGCCCTTCCTGACAAATCCCTCCACATTTATCCAGGCTTGGACCCGGCGCTAGTAGTACACTGGCAGTAAACGATTATGTTAGCCATTATACTGACAACGAGAAAATCCATTTGAGTAATTTGTATCTTCATTATTAAATGAGAAAAAAACACTAATACATATAGGGTTTGCAGTAGGCTGTGTGACCTTGTGCTCATTACAAGAATTCTACTGAAAGCACGTCTTCTCACAAAAGCCACTAAATAAAACACATTTTTAAAAAAACTTGCACAGTTGTTGGCGTTAATGATAGTCATTGCTCTTTTTTTAGAACCTTCAGATAGATAGATAGCTGCTGCTGACAGACAGTTTTAGCACAAAAGGTGCAAAATATTCAGCTGAATTCCACTCTAAGCAACCCGGGCTTATCGAGTGACTGAGAATAATGGAACCCCACCTGACATGCATTCTCTGTGTGCCTAAATAAAAAAGTCCAGTAATCCCTTAAGCCAATAAAGACAGGGCACAGACGCAGAGACGAAGGACAGAAGTCATACACGGTTGCAGAAAATATCGTGTGGGTCTGGAGAGCATTTGCCCTTCCTAAATGCGCTGCAGTGATTCAGCACTCAGGAAAGCTACAGTGATGCATGAAGGGAAGCTTACAGTGCGAAGAGGTGATTCCTCCTCGCACGGAAGCTTGCGAAACTATAAAACTTGAAAGGTGCAGTTCCTGCTTTGGGTGGATGAGAAAAGTTCAACTGCAATGGAAAGTAAATGTGTTTACTAAAATACTTTTTCCACTTAAAGTGTTTACCATTTTTACATCACTGTGTGTCACCAGTTTACTGCGTAAATGTTGTTGTTTAAGGATCAGTAACAAGCGCTCGTATTTGGGAAAATATAAAAACTGGAAGGGATAGATTTTGTTTATTATTCATATAAACGTCCTTCTGAATGCAGAAAGGTTCTAGTTATTGACTATTTTAATACTGAGAAACAGCTGTATACATTTTTAAACCAAAGGAAATCACGTCTTCCTCTTTTGCCACTTAAAAGCGGAAATTCTTGAGCTGTGGAGACATGCAAGGAGACAACACGCATTACATTACAAAACTATAACAAGAATTTAGGTTTTATAAGCTCGTACTGAACTCTTTGACCTTCGCTCTGTCTTAACTTGAAGCACTTAATTACCTAACCACACACAACTTTTACAGTTCTTTATTATTACTACTTGTGTTTGTTAATATTCTCAGTATTTCTTACTTGGTTATAACCAGTGAATAAAACAGGAGCACGCGTAGAGGGTTTTTGTTTGTTGACATTGTTTTTTGGGGGGGGTTTGACCTCAAAAGAACATTTTACATAATTCTGAAACTTAACTACCAACCTACTTGTGAGGGAAATCTAGGTTTTAGAAATGAGAAGTGACCACAGTGGGATTTTTGTGCGGAAAACAGTCAGGAAGCACATGATAAAGTGTATCACTAGATATTCCCCACCCTTAGCTAGCGGTGTTTTGTGTTTTGAAAGATTTCCGTCATGTGTTTCGTGTGAAGCTCTATGCCTGGAAGAACTTTGAATTCCAGACAGGATCACTTTATTTGAAAGTTCATCTTGGGGATATGGGGCTTTTCCTCGAGTTAACTCTTAATGCGCTGTTCATAAAAAATGCAACACAGTGGCTCTTGTGTACTGCTCTTGAATAGGGATGGCTCTTATCAGCTGCCTGATCAAGTGATGCATTAAATTTACGATTTGGGAAAAAAAAAAAAAAAAAAATTTTTTAAAAAAAAAATTTTTTTTTTTTTTTTTTTTTTTTTTTTTTTTACAAAAATAAAATTTAAAAAAAAATAAAAAAAAAAAAAAAAAAAACCCCTTTTTTT
>VUQG01019772.1:0-12075 GCA_015106755.1 Etia nguti | reverse complement strand
TGGCTCTTATCAGCTGCCTGATCAAGTGATGCATTAAATTTAAGATTTGGGAAAAAAAAAAAAAAAAGAAACTTTTAAAAAAGAAACTTTTTTTCTTTCTGTTTTTTGTCATTCTCTCTCTTTCTTCATCGAGTGTAGTCAGGCCTTTATCAAGTCAAGTCTTCTAATTGCTGAGGTGAAATCCTCTTAGGATCTACACTCTATTTCTGTTCGGTCTACAGGGTTGCTTTTGAAATCTCCATTAGACCAATTTCATTGGCTGGAATAGACACACGCATGCACGCAAAAACACACACCATCCAGCAACAGATAGCTCAGTGAAGTGGTCGAGTGGAGATCAGTGCAAGGTTATCTGCTGCTACAAAGGGAGGACCTCACTGTGACCGTGGGAGGTAAGACAACCTTTGTTAGTAATGCAGTAAAAACTCTCACAGGCAGGTTTAGAAATGTGAAGTTGAGTTTTGAATGAAATAATTTAAAGTATTCAAGCTATTTGGTCAATGTGTTTTTCTTACATACACAGACTTTGGGGCCCTTTTTATGTTTCATGTGTATAATTTACATTATGTTACCACGTTATGTATCAGAGGGACTGTTTTTGTTTATTCTTGTTTAGTTTCTTCCTTGACTTAAAGTAAAAGCTTCTGCGCAGAGCACAAACAAAGAGTTCATTCTGTTGGTGCTGAGTTTAGTCATGGGTTTGTGACTAATTGGAAATCAGATGGTTACAAGAATGATATTTCTCACTAAAACATACAGAGAAACAGATCTAAAAATAATAATAATAATAAATATAGGCTGTTAACCTAGCTCCATTTGCTAATGCTAGAGCTAATCACAGAAAATCACCTCTTGCGAACTGCTACTTAGACCTGCGGTCATAAAGATCATTACGCCAGATGAGTATTTTGACTCCATACAGGAAGTAGAACTGCACTAACTGGAACCCTGGGGACAGATCATTTAATCCAATCAGATATTGGCTACAGGATAGGGGTGGATATAGGCCAACCTACCCGTGCAAACAGCAGCATCAGAGACATTAGGAAGCAGTGCGCAGGTCAAACGTTTAGCAAGAAGGCAAATTTACCACTATTTGCACTAAGAATATGAAAGAACACATTTGTATTCATTAAATGAGTTCCCCTTCTAATGCATCAACAAATGTGTAGTTTCTGTTGCACTCACACATCTGTTTTAATCACTAAAACTGCAGCATCATTTTGATTATGTAATCTTGTGTTTATGATTGTGTTTCATGATTTTAGTGGCCACTTTCATCAGCTCATTCTTCAAGCAGTAGCTTTGAGGACTTACAGCAAGCACGCAAGTCTGCCACAGGTCAGTAATCCTCTTAGACTGCATTAATTTAATTAAAAATCACGGAAGTCACCGGATATCCAGTAGCAGTGACTCTAAATCTATTGCAGTGACAACCAAAACATTGTCTAAATCATTAATGGTGCCATGTCAGCGTTTTCTCGATTTTCATCCTCCAGCTAACCAACCAGAAAAATGTCTGAGCGACTGATTGACTTGGAAGAGACCGCGACCCAAACAGGTGAGAAGACATGCCATTAAAAACCTCACACAGCAACTGACACTTTGTGCTTATGGTGTTTTGACAAATACTATGAGATCGTTAACTGAGAAAATAGTTTTAAGAGTAAAAAAGGCAGAGCAAAGTGTAAATCTGCAGAGTCTGGGCAGTTCAACCTCACATCCACCATTTCACCAGCAACCTGATAAAGATTAGGGTCGGGCTGTGGCTCAAACACAACCTAGCGCAACCTGACATGGGTTAGGTTAGGATGTGTTTGAGTCACATGATAAACAAGCATATCTTTAGAAATTAGGACATGCTACTGTTCAAATTAAATCTCAAGCATGCATTTTGGTGTCACAGTTCTCCAGGCATAAACATTTCTAATCTACCACATGGACGATTCTATAAAACTGGGTCGTGTCTGTGTGTTAAACTGAAATGAAGAAATAGAAGAAGAGTTTGCTGACACTCTTGCACATCTTTTTAAATAAAATTCTCTGTGGATGTGTTTTTATTGTTTGAAAATCAAAGCTCTAAACAGGCCATCAGTGACCTGGAGGATTGTAAGAGGTTAACAGATGCTCTAATCTTCTTTCTATTATGCAACACTGAAGTAACTGGTACACTTCCTGAAAAAAGACACCCCTTATCCATAAGCGTAACCAATGATTTTAAAGCATAAATATATACTGCAGCACTGTTAAAACCAAGATTTTTATGACTACTGCTTTATAAAACCACAGCTCCCACACGCAAGACTGAGAGACATGAATTAAATCCTGTCTGTTGAAGCATCTTTAACTGTCTTCCCACTCCTGTTTCGTTCTCGCTACTCTGCGTTCATAAATAATTTAGCGCAGACATTAGTAATTTCCATGAACACAAACAACTATTTGCTTTCTCCGTAGGCCCCAAAGGGGTGATCAATGACTGGAGGAGATTTAAGTTGGAAAGCATGGACCAAGAAAACTTGCCTCCTGCAAAAAGGGAACTGCTGAGACAAATGTCATCCCCCAGCAGAGCAAAAGCTACCTCCAGAGCAAACCTTAACCGCAAGGTATGACACAACCCAGTTCCCACAGCGCTAAACCAGTGCTTAACTCTGATGTGTAGGAAATTGTAGAAATTCTTGGAGCTGTTTTAGAAAACTTTAGCCTTAAGCAGCAAATGTTTGCCATTCCAAATGCTGCACATAAATATCAAAACAAAAATGTAACTACTGTTTTAATATATTTCCTTCAGATGAGTGTCCAAGAGTATGAACTGCTTAAGGAGGAGGATGAAGGATGTCTAAAGAGCTACAGAAAGCGGTGCATGCAAGAGATGCATGACAAGCTCAGCTTTGGGCCAAAGTTTGAAGGTGTGTATGACCTGGACAGTGGAGAGGCTTTCCTAGAAGTTATTGAAAAGGAGCATCACAGCACGGTTGTGGTTGTGCACATCTACAAGAATGGGATTAAAGGCTGCGAGGCACTCAACAGCTGCCTTGACTGCCTGGCCACTGAGTATCCCACCGTAAAGTTCTGCAGGATTGACGCTGTCGCCTCCGGTGCCGCCGAGCGCTTCTCGGATGAATATTTACCCACGTTGCTCGTGTACAAAGCTGGAGAGCTACTGGGAAACTTCCTGTCCTGCACACAGCATCTAAATGAGGAATTCTTCGCTACTGATGTGGAGGGTTTCCTCAACAGTTACGGCCTGTTGCCAGAAAAAGAGCCGCCTCAGATGGAAGACGATGAAGAGAATGACATAGAGTAAATGAAGAGTTTGGCTGCTGATGAAGAACCGAAGGAAGAAAGATCTAAGAAAGACAGTTACAATAAAAAATGAAATATTGCACTGGGTTTCAATAAATAGGCAAGCATAACGTCTCCACCAGTGCTCTAGTGTTTTGGGATTGTTATCTAAAGGAAAAATTTGCCATCCAGTTGATGAAGAAACATCAGTGACCCAGATATGGGTGCTTCAGAATATGGGCGTGACAGTTTCGGTAAGGTGAGGAGATGCAGCTTTTATTAATACAATATATATAAGTATATATATATAGAAAGAGAGAGAGAGAGAGAGAGAGCACAACTCCCCTCACCACTACCCCGATACAAGCCAAAACTGTAACGTTGACTGCAATGCTGTATGTACTTGTAAAAATAATGATTAATGGGGGGTTTTGTAGTTTTTATATTCGATTCGATTGAGGTTTACACTGGCTACTTGTAAAAAATCAGGGTTTGTACAAACAGACATCCCCAAATGTGTTACACATGTATATTTGATGTATCCCTGGTGCTCTGACGACATTTAAAAACAGGAAGTAAGAAAAAGATCAACTTTTCCACTGCTTCATTTTCATCACTGTGATCATAGATGGGTTCATTCATGTCTGCGCAGTTCATACTGTGAATTGGAAAAAAAAATGGAGGAAGTCACAAAAAAGGAAATAGTTAATGTTGGGGTTCCTGTGTGTAATCTTACCCCGCAAAGTCATGACTCAGCACAGTGTCAACATCATCGCATTTAAAGTTGCTCACATCAGGTTTTCCTTTTAACCTTTGTATTAGTATTTAAGTAAACATACTGCTTTGTCAGTCATAATAACAATAATAATAAAAAATCGAATGTTTGCCATTGCATTTCATTGATACATGATATGAATTTTGCTCACCACTGTGGCCAGGAAGTAGCTGATGTATTCCACAACATCTTGCATTAGTAGTTCCTGTTCTGGTCCCTGATAAAGTAGTGGGTTCGGGCTTTTTTGAATTTTAGAAAATGCACATTCCATTTGCTGCTCAAAGAGGAAGTAAAATTAGGATTTCAAATGTGTTTAAGCCTTCGGACAGAGCGAGGTTTTTCTCCCTGTTTCATTCAAACTTAGTAAAACTAAAATACAGAGGATCTCTTCAGAATTTCCCAGGAGGTGAAGCCAAGAATTTTACTCTGTCATCTGACGGCTTTTTTTTCCTTCACTCCCACCACCTCTGTCTACACTCCAGACACTTAAACCCTTTAGTTTAAGTGTGTGCACTTTGTGTAGATTAAAAGGCCTGGTGTAAATACTTTCAAGTTTATTAACTCATCTTCTTTAAGAGTATTCTGTTATGTGAAGTTTAAAAAAAAGTTTTTTAAAAAGGTATCAGAAGAAGAAAGTTTAAAAAAGTTTGCATAACGTTACAGAAGAAATCTAGTGTGCAGACGCATGCTGTCACATGTATAATAACTTCATCTGTATCGAAGCACAGACTTGACTCACCCGTGACCCCCTGAACTCCTGGCATGCCGAAACCACAACTTAATTTTTCTTTCCTTTTCAGTGATGACAAGTGATAGCCCACAATTTAATTTGCAGTGAGCTAAATCAAACTGCCTGCCATTGTAGGAAACAAGGTTTGTCGTAAAGTAGAAAACAGGATCTTATAAATTCTTATAGAAGGTAAGTGTTTTTGTGTTATCAGTTTTTTTTGAGACGCAGTTCGCCTTTTAAAGCTCACCCAGCCTCCCAGGGAGTATAGACAGAGGTTTCTTCCATCTCGTCGTAAATTTATCATAACTATATTATCATATTTACTTTGTTTAACTTATATTTAAATCATTAAAACCACATTTTGGGAACAACACTTGAGAAAATAGAGAAGCTTTACAGAAATAAAACAGATTTACTGTTCATGCTTCCTTCCTCTCAAAAGGCCGTCCTTAGTTTACTGCTTTTCTCTTTATCTTTAATCCTTCCTTCCGCTTTGACTACATTTATCATTTTCATTTATCAGACTTGTGATTCAACAATCCTCAATATGCCTTTTTTTCTAATGCAAAAGTAAAGTCACTGTTTAAGAAGTCCACTCGCATTTTTCTCTTTCAGGCTAAAGAGTAAGCCAGAAGGTAACAGAGGACATCTGACGCCAGCTCCTTTATTGAAAAGCTGGAGCCTCGGATGTTATTGCTCATTACATGACTGGCGTGCGTGCATCTGAAGGAGTGGCAGTTTTATGTGTTTCTAGGAAAGTTCATCCATGTGTGTTATCATTTAATATTTAGTTCATTGCTGTTCAGTTTGTAAATGGGATGCTTCGGCTCCATAACAGTTCAACAAAAAGTTAAGGTTATGCTTTTGTCAGTCCCCCGGAGGATTTACCCATGTCCTTAGAGTTATGCACTAACTAGGAGGTACCGTTTGCCTTTGGTCTATGAAGCTCTAATATGCTCACAAAGTGACACCACCGGTACCAGTTACTGGAGTATCGCACCAAATTGTCCTGAATGCACTCAAACACTAAAATGGTTTAATAGTAAACACCTTCTATTCTTTTTCCCCTCACTGTATTTTACTGATTTTATTGTTTTTAAAGGATGAGACTCATCTACGGAACTTATTTTCCTAAATTTCTGTATAAAGTAATGTGAAAAAGAAACAGAGGGCATAGCAATTAAGAGGGCATGTAGCATCTGGGTACTGCTAATCAAATGCTTAACTGATCATCGGTAAGTGAGTACCTCTATAAAAGCAGATTTTTTTTGACAGTTTGTTGGTCTGGAGAATTTAGATGTGTGTTAACACAAAAAACAGACACAGCATATCTGCACAAACACTTCCTGCTAACTGTCAAGCACAGTGGTGAAGGGGTGATGATTTGGGTTTGATTTGCAGCCACAGGACTTGGGCACCTTGGAGTCACTGAATCATGTATGAAATCCTCTGTATTGCCAAAGCTGCACAATCCAATTTTAGATAAAAATTTTAGCTGAAACTGGATCAAGCGACAGGACAAATGACCACAAGCACAGCAGCAATGACCATTTCAGACTCAAGACTTCAACACGACTGAAATACTACGCAGGGACCTCAGAGATCTGTGCACAAACAAATGCCTGTAGACCTTGCTGGTAAAGATGGTTCCACAACCTAATGTATCATGGATGTATTAGGTCATTTGTCCATCAGACTGTAACTTTAATTGAATTTGTAGTTTTCATACTGTTAGGTAAAAAAAAAGGGGGTTTAAATGTGAATAACAGGGGATCACACTTTGTTGTAGCTTTTGTAGCTTTAGTGATATAAAGATTTGGAAAAGAACGTCAAAACTTCTTTAAAGCGTTCTGAGGGGTTGTGGCTTCCTTAGGGGTAAATTACATTAGTCTCTTATATAATTGCCTGTGAGAAGGGCTTCTAATTACTCTTGAAGCGAGAGCTGACAAACTGTTACACGCTTAGAAATATTCCTCTGAGGATCTACATGTGTTTGCAATTCCACAGTAGCACTTCTCGCATGACTTGCATAGCTGATAGCTGGTATTGCATCATTTTTACACCATAGCGTCTCTCTCAAAATCTTTTTGATACTTTCCACAGAAGCCTTTGGAGCAAAAAGTGGTTCGAGGTGCCCAAACACGTCAGCAAGTCTCTACTAGACTACAGCATTATTTGCAAACGTGATAGCAATTAACTTCCCAATAATATGGCGCGATGTTTAAGTCGCACTTTGGTCAATCTACAACCATCTATTTGCGGCTTTAGGGTACAAGTGAGTGTGACAGAAGCCACAGTGAGTAATCTTGGAAGAGCTGAGAAAAGATCTTTTTAACACCAAATAAGAGGTTATATTTTACCTCGATGCTTATCTGACACATAAGCCGAGTTTCCTAAATAGCTTTGCCGAGTGAAGTCCAGAAAAACATTTACACAGATACAGTAAGTCTTTCCTCTTGGAATAGACCCCATACATGACCTGACTCACTGCTCCACTCAAACAAATGTTTATCTCACTGTTTACCCCTGCTCCGACCACCTGATTCCACCCCCATTCTGACATTTTGGTCCCCCCTTTGTTTATACTCCTTCGCTAATTGGAACACTTTTTTGTGCTTTTTTTATGTTTGGACTCTTGGAAAGCCCAGCTGTCGCGCTCTAGTTCACCCACATAAAAAACAGTTTAACTGAGGTGATGTCATGACACAGCAGGACACCCGGTTGGAAGCGCGCTTGACCAAATATGGACACCGGATGTTAGGGAGATGACATAACTGCGAGCCGTGCTCACTGCCTGTAAGAAAACCTATTTTAAGTAATGTTGTTTATATATGTTGTTAAGATCCTTGTGACTCATGAAGGTCAGCGATGAAGTGATGATGTGAGTGTTGGGCCTGGTCAGCTTTTAGTACAAACAAGGGGCAACTTTTTGAACGCGTGGAATAAAGTGCAATGCAATGCAACCGCCACAGCAACACAGTCTGACAGAACGTGATTGTTGTTACCAAAACAAAGGTGGAGGGAGCAAACTTTTCAAAGAAATGGGGAAGATAGAGGATGGAGGACTCAGTGGAGGATGAGAATGAGTAACACAGCTGGAACGGCTGCAGAAGAATAAATTACAGTGCACAGGAGGCTCCCACCTCCTACTTTTGGGTTGGTCTTATTGATGTTTCACACGCTAGGCTCACTTTACTGAATGAAAGGACCGAAACTTGAAAAAATGTCAACGATGGGGTCAGAGATGAGTGTCTAGATTTCCAAAAGATTAACTTGCTGCAAAGTTCTTTTGAAGTACTCTCACCTTTGATGGTTTTAAGTAAATTTACCCGTAACCATTAATCACATCTGTTTAAATTCAAACACCACAGGCTGGAGTGTCCATGCTCCTGGCTTTAATGCTGATGACAAGTCCTGACAACTGTCGGTATGGCTGACTCAGATTAAGAGGTTTTCACTGTAATGTTGCTGCAGCTTACTGTATGCGCTGGTATCCAGGCGTGACAACAGACTGTCAGAAAATAGCTCTGCTGCCTGCAGCAAAAGTTTGCCTTAAAACTTCTCGTGTTCACGCTTTTGTCTCATGGAAGTCTCATTTTCATTATGAACCAACAAGCCACTGAGGTATTTGTCCAACTAGTCTCAACAGTTTCTGAATACCAACAATGTGTATGTCACAAAGGGACACAGTAAAATGTCTGAAACTGAGACTTTGGAAGAAATTCCACCCAAGAGCACTAAGTGAAAGTGTAAGTGCCTGTGTAACAAAAGAAGAGGAAAAACACACTGCTGCACACATGAAAAGAAAACATTCACACTTCAAGCTTTTACAATTAATTAAATGTGCTGTATAATAAAGAGCATGACGCTATGAAAGGTGTAGCTGAAAGATAAGATTAGCTCTGTGGCTGAGAGACATCATTGCTTCTGTACGGAGCAGAGGAATCACGTTTATAAAGATATTCAAGTTATTACTATAAATCCATAAGGACATAAAGCAAAACTTGCATGTGCATCATAATAGGCAGCTAGCTAGATCGATAGATACATGTACATTTTCCATGTAATTTTGTTATATGAGTGAAATATAAAACGTTAAATTTAATGGAATCTATTCAAATATAATCTGTACACATTCAGTTTCTACCTAACACAACTTCCTTAATGATTAATTATTTGAATAACTAAACCTTTGATATCATATGTTTCAATTAGATTTTTTATTATTATTATTATTATTATTATTATTATTATTATTATTATTATTATCATTAATTTTAAAATTGTTGGTCCATGTTTCTAAGGACCAAGGATCATTTTTTGAGTGTAGAGGTTTAACACCTATAAAGACCCACACCTTTTTATAAATACAAACAAAACTACAAACTGAACTTTATATAGGCTCCCTACATTCACAAACCTAAAGATATGCAAACATAACAATAATAATGGCAAATAGTGATATCCTGTTGACCAGAATGAGAACTCAACAAAACAGGAAAGCCAAATGAATTATTTAACGAGCCAGTTAATCCTTTTATTCTTTCTGCCCAACACCACCCTCGCTATCCTTTAATTATACTACAGAGATCTCTAAAGACAACCTTAGTCCTATATTAGAGTAAAACAAAGCAAAACAAAACAAAACAAAAATTGTCTTTATGCCTTACGCAAATCTTTTTATAATGCCATTGCCCTGTAAGATTTGATTTTATGATGCTGCACACGCGTACTTACTTGCATTGACGTCGATTTACTGTGTTGTGGCGCCATCTGCCGTCCGTCACTGGCTGGACTAGCCCATAAACGCCACAGGTCACGAGGACGATATATATATATATATATATATATATAATTTATAATTTATATAATTTATTTATTTTAGGTTGACTAAACTGCTAACTCGCTTAAAAGAAATACATTTCCCATAATGCTTCAAATTATCAACTGCGCCTGCTCGTCTTGTTGTCGGAAAAATGGCGGCACTCCTGCAACAGGAGTTGGAGGGTTCCGAACTAACCAAGCTACCAAAAACAATTCAAAGTAAACTCGAGAAAATTGTTTCAGATCTTCTGTATGAAACCGATTCATTAAAAGCCCAACAGGAGCAATTCCGGGTTGACAGCGGTACGTTTTTCCCTGTTGTCCTGATAGCTAGCTGTGCTAAAGTGTTTGGCTTTGCTTACCGTGCATGCATGCCTATTTTAAACCGTGCAATGTTTAAAGCTAAAAGTTTACTTTGAACGTATTGAACATACTAACCGTTCTTTCTTCATTACTTTATTTGTCCTTCAGGGGTTTTAAAATGTTGACTAGAGCTAACAGTCGATGAAACTGCGCTTTTCCAATAACAAGAATGAGAAGCTAGCTAATGCTAGCACTAGTTAACCCCCTGAGCGAACCACTGCTTTTGATAGCAAACAAAGAAGTAAATAAAACAAGTAAGCGATGAATTTATCTTCTTGTCTTAGCGGTTTTTGTCTACTTTCTTTTTACAGAGCAGCAGTTCTTCGAAAAAGTTAAACAGCTTTCCCAATGTCAAGAAGAATTTCTGTCTCACACTCAAGAACATCTTAAACTCAAAGATGAGTTTAACCGACTTGGTAAGAATAATATATTTAGGTTTTATAACCGGACTCGGACTGATTCCACTTATGACTCCACAATGTTGACCTTTATTCTTTCCGCTGACTTTCATTTTTTTCCTGAAGGAGAGGAACTCAAAAGTGTTCGCGAGAAGAACCGAGAATATGAATCTGCACAACAGAGGTTGTCATCAGAGCAGGTAGGGAATCTGAAAATCACTGATAACCGCTTTGTTTTAAAGAATGTTTCTAATTGATTTTAGTCTATCGGGAACTACAGTGGCCATATGTCCTCTGGAGCCTGAGCATTATTATTGCTGTCAGTGTACGGTTCATAGAGTAATTATGAACAGTCATAGAACAATCAGGCGCTTTTTAGCAAGAATATTTGTAAAAACTGTACGTATGGCAGGTGATCAAATCAAACATAACAATAGAAAAAGGTTTAACAGTTTGACACACAAGATTTAAATCCTCCTTAGGCCTACCCATAACTTCAACGTTTAATATGAAAGCAGGCCATTCGTTCATTTTCATTAATGACACTGGATTGCCCAATCAGATCTCTTAACGTGACTGGTCCCTCCCCCTACCATCCTTGTGCACTCATGCACCTTGTAGAACAGAGTTTAATGTAGAAGAAGTTTCTTGATAAAGAAGGACAAACAAGCAAAAAGGTGGCACCGAATACATGTGTATAATATATTTGTAAAGAGGGAGTGTATGAGTCATTGAAGTGCTATTGATGCTTTAAGGATTTAAGATGCTTAATTTGTAAGTATTATAACACTAAGCACTCTGTTTAAAATAATGAATTTGTTTAGACTTTGCTGTCCAAAGCCAAAGATGAATTGGAGACAGAAAAGCGAGAACTTGTGCGAACACTGGAGAGGAGATCCTTAGAAGTGGAGAACTTAAATGGTATCAAAAGATAAATTAATTATTTTTTAATAACTTCATATGTATTTCATGTATATTTGTAAATGTAAAATCTCACCTCTGCATAACAAAGTCATTTCTTTTGCTCTTCCAGATGACCTGAGGCAACTCAATGATAAGTTGGTGGAAGTGAACTCGTCAAAAATGACCCTGCAGATGAGGTTGGATGATCTCGAAGCAGCTGAAGTCAACATCAAAGTGAGTTGATATTTTCATGTAGATTTAATATCTTAACACCACCTGCAAGAGAAAGTTGTTTTCTGTTTTCCATGGTTATCAGCAGATTACTGACTGAAGTTGTGATCGTTTTCTTATTCTAGTATAAGGAGAAACGAATGGAACAAGAGAAAGAGCTGCTGCACAGCCAAACAGCTTGGCTTAACGAGGAGCTGAAGGCCAAGAGTGAGGAACTGCTGTCCCTGTCCCGGCAGAAGGGTAACGAGATCCTGGAGCTGAAGTGTTCCCTGGAGAATAAAGAAGATGAGGCAAGTCCCTTTTTTTCTTTTTCTTTTTTTTTTTTTTTTTTGGGGTTTTTTTGTTTTTATTTATTTTTTTTTGTTTTTTTTTTTTTTGTGTGTTTTTTTTTTTTTTTTTTTTTTTTTTTTTGTTTTTTTTGTTTTGTTGTTTTTTTTTTACATATTTTTTTTTTTTTTTTTTTTTTTTTAATAAAAAAAAAAAAAAAAAAAAAAAAAAAAAAAAAATAATTAATAAAAAAAAAAAAATATAATAATATAAAAAAAAAAAAAAATAATTTATTTTTATAA
>VUQG01019771.1:0-29353 GCA_015106755.1 Etia nguti | reverse complement strand
ACACACACACACACACACACACACACACACACACACACACACACACACACACACACACACACACACACACACACACACACACACACACACACACAAAACAACAAACAATAAAAAACATCCCTGTCTCTGCACACACAAATAAGCCCCTTAGCGCCTCATCCAGAAACCACTTGGAGCACATTTTCTCATTACCCCAGTGTTCCTGTCCTCTCTGTCAGGCAGGAAACAATGGATGGCCTCTAGAGCTCTGTGCGCTTGTGCGTGCATTTGCTTATTTGTGTAGGTTTCCGTTTGGAGTAACTGCAGCGTATTTATGCATTTATACATGCACGCCTGTGTGTGTGTGTGTGTGTGAGAATGTGGCCCGTAAGGTCAAGCAGCCCCTAAACAAATTTGTGAGCGTGACTCACCGGGGTCTCCCATCTCCGTCCATCAGTGCTGACAGGATGCCATGCTAATCCGGCATACATGCAGCCCACTGTGGCCTGTAGCTATATAGGAGTTCGTAGAGACATATGGCCTTATTATTGCTTTTGTCTCTCGGGATGAGTGAATGGAAGAGTTGGAATTATACATATGCAGTGTGTCTATGTGTGTGTTTAAGTGTGTGTGTGCTAGGCTCTTGCTAGGCCCTGGAGTCACCATCAGGATCCAGTGGTCCAAATTCTCTAGCTTCACTCAGTCAAATGGAGAAAAATGGGACGGATGGCTGGAAAACACACAGTCTCAACACACATGCAGCACACACACACACACAAACAGAGCATGGCAGCATCACAGGTGTGTGCCTGAAGGATGATTGAGAGCTAACCCTGGGTCTGATAGCGTCCTTTGGGAACTGAAATATTCATGGCCGTGGCGCTATTGTTATCTCTGTCCTGTTGGTGGCTGAAACCTCGATGACACACATAAGTGCTCCACATATTTAAAAACAAAAAAACCCAAACAGAAACAAGGGTAAAGACAAGACCCAAATTTGCACTAATACATCAACCTCAGCCTGGAGATTAATGTAGTAGAGGCAAGAGAGGTTGCATAATATCTCCCTGTTTCTTTGCAATCCTGAAATTCAAACTGACAGTGAAAAAAAAAACAAATAAAAAAAAATAGAGAAGGAGAGAGAGAGGCAGACAGGTGAGTAGTTTTGTAAGGCTAAAGCACCGCTTTTATTAGAGGAGATGTCCTCAGGAGTTCTTAGTTTTTATTAAAATAAGCCCTAAAGAGCACTTAAATGTCATGCTATAACAACACATCTTGTTTACATGCATGTTTCTGTGTGCGATTGATAACCCCACTGTTGTTCTATGGATCTCTTTTTTTTTCCCATTAATCCGGCTGTCCCCGAGCATTCAATTAGCTGTGGAATCTGTGATCAATGTGAACAGTAAAAGCATTACCCATGAAGTTAAATGGGGATTAATTATTGAATACCAATGCTCCGTCTTGTTCTGTAATGTGCCAAAATAAAGCAAAACAAGGAGGTTCAGAGGAAGAAGGAGAGGGGGGCGATAAGGATGTTTTTCTTTAAAGATGGCTGTGAGTTAAGATAAAGATAAGAAGAGAGCTAATGTTTCTGTTCATCTTTTTTAAGTTTTTATTGGCCAGTATAACAAATTCTGGCTCTCCCGAGGGAAAAGTCTCTGCTTTGTTCAATGTCTGTGCGTATTTTTTTGTGCCCACGTCATATTGCATGTGTGGGGTCGCACATTTTCTAGATTTGTAGTAGTAGTTTTTGCTCTGGCAACCAAAAACCAGATGGCTGCTTTGGCTTCGATTTAATTAATAAAAAAAAGAAAAAAAAAGAAAAAACATATTTACTTCTAAAGGCATTTTCTTGTAACACACCATGTTTATTGGCTTCACAAATATAAATTTTAAGCTTTATAAAATTAGGTGAAAGAAGCTTATTGTTTTTTTTCAGTAAGGGAGATTATCTTTACTGGATGGTGCTCGTATTAAAACAATGTCTGAACACAAATATATGTTGATTTTGCAGCAGGTTTTCACTCCTGACCCTTCATGTACAGTGTATATATTGATTGGAACCACTGTGTGCTGAATTTTTAACCAACTAGGTGCAACTTCATGGTCATTTTTCAACATGCATGTTGAAACTATGAGAATGGCAGAGAAGCCTGTTGGAGCCAAATGTCAACCAAATCATATTTTTAATCTTATATTCCCAAACACAGCCAATTTTTTTTTTTTTTTCCTTAACCGAACCAAACAATGACGGAAAACCAGAAGTAGAAAAAGAAAATAGATGTTCCACTTGGACACTACATCCATGTGACTGCATGGCAGGTGTAATGAAAAGGCGCATCATCGTGGAGCAATAACAAGATAAAACAAGTTGTTGATTTTTCATATTTGTCTCCTCTTGTTTTCCACCCAGATTCTGCCTCTTGTTGTTGTCTTGATATGCACTTATTTCTCAAAGTCTTTCAAGACAACTGGTGCTAAAAATATGATTGAAAAGCAAACCAGTTTGTCTCGAGGGGCAATTGGCAGCCTCCCAACCCACTGATTTGTGTCCTAATCCACCTAGCTACTGCAGTACCACCTGCTCACCTGTCAGGCTCTTTGTACTCACATGGCACAGCGGATCATCTGCCTCCATCTCACCCTATCCCTAGCATCTCCCTCTGTCACACCAACCCTCTACATGGTGTGCTTCATTACATCCATGAACCTCCTCTGTGGTGTTCCTCATTTCCTGCTGCCAGGCAGCTCCATGTTCAACTTCATTTGGCCAATATATCCACTAACCCTCCTCTGCACTTGTCCAAACATCTCAACCTTACTTCTCTAACTTTCTCTCCAAACTGCTCAACCTGATATGTCCCTCTGATGTACTCATTTCAAACAAGTATCATACCCAATGAATATCTTAACATCTTCAACTCTGCAGGCTTCAGCGCGGCCTCCTGTGTTTTTTGTTAGCAGCTCTTTCCCCAAAAAATTTACCATAGCAGGTCTCACAACCATCATGTAAGCCTTCCCTTTCTCGCCTCTGTCAGTGCGCCCCAGGGCAGCTGTGGCTACAATGTAGCTTGCCATCACCAGTGTGTGAATGTCTGTGTGAATGGGTGAATGACTGAATGTAGTGTAAAGCGCTTTGGGGTCCTTAGGGACTAAGTAAAGCGCTATACAAATGCAGGCCATTTCACTCTTGCTGCTAGCCTTCTGCCACACCTGACACTCATCGTCACTCACCCTACCCTACCCTGTCTGTGCCTTCCAATAGATGATCTTGTGAATTTAAACTTATGCAACTTCACTACCTTTACTCTTTGCATCTTCGCTTTTCCACCCATCTCCCTCTCATTCACACACATGTATTCAGTCTTGCTTATGCTAACATTCAGTCGTCTTGTCTCAAGAGCATACTGCCACCTCTCCAGGCTCTCTTTCACCTGCTCCTTACTCTTACCGCAGTTCACAATGTAGTCTATGAATATGATCATCCATGAAGACTCCTGCCTGTCTCTGCTAATCAGTCCATCAAAATGTCCAAATAATACCAAAAATGAGGTAAAACCAAGAAAATGATTATTACAAGCTCCATTTAAAAATCCTGAAATTCAACCTTGAAAACATTAAACCTCTCCACATGAAGTAGCTGCTACTAAAAAGCACTTATCTTTGAATAAACACCAAACCCCAGCAAACACTTTTATTACACCCACATAGAAAATGCTAACCCGACACCCAACGCGCTTTGTTGGGAAGTTGTCCTTGGCAGGTGAATAGAGGAATCCTCTTTCACCCTCTACCACAGGCCACAGGCTCTCGTGATCATGAATATAAGTTCTCAAGAATCAAGCCGCTTTGCAAGGTAAGCACAGTATTGCATCGCAGGTCTGGCTCATTACACCGGGACATTCACGGTTTATGGGGGTTTGATTTCTTTACATATTTCACCATCTATGCACATCATCCATTCCAGCCTGTGCATTAACTCACTTCAGTATTTCCTTGGAGTGTCCAGTGTTTGAGCTCTTCTTGTCAGGTGTCCCGAGGCAGCTTGACTTCTGCATGGTGTGTGGCCCTCGATCCAGTATCATGGTAGAGGTTGCCGTAGCAATGACAGCCACTGCATCACGTACCCTGGCCTCGATGTTGTAGTCCCATTCGTCATATGACACTGAGATAAGCCCTGGGAGAGATAGCGAGAGAGCAAAGGAGAGAGAAATTAGGTGAGAGAAAGGGATGTATGGAAAGAGAGAGGGAAAAAAAGAGAGATGAAAGGAAGCAGAGAGAGAGAGTAGTATGAGAAAAACAGGTGAGCAGAGTACTGTGAAAATTAGCCAGAGGGGGCAAGATATACAAAAAAAAAAAAGAATTTCAGAGAAGGTGAAAAAAAAGAGACAAAAGGGAGACAAAACTCAGAAGGAATGTCTAAAATGTTGAAAACAATATTGAAAAGGTGAAAAAAGAAAAAGAAACAGCTAAATATGAGCATCAGTTGAGACTACAGTCACTCCTGAGCTCACTTTGTTATGCTTGGTTTTCCAAGCATGAGAAACTGCTGGCTATCACACGTCAACATCCATTTCTTGCACACAGAAACAACTGTGTTTTCAGGTCATTTTTCATGGCTGGTTAGGATTATGTGTGTCATTTGAAACCTGGGCTTTAAATCTTTTGGGAAAAAAAGAAAAAGCAAAACACGATTTTCAGCCAGCCTGAAAATGGTGTTTCTGCCGGTTTCAAACATATGTTAAAATTTGATATTTCACCTGCTCAGGCAAATGGAAATACAGTAATAAATTAACTGTAGTTGAAATAAATGGCTTTAAACATGTTCAGTGAGTGGAAGGGCTCTAGGGAGAGCCACAGCAAAAAGGACCTGAATCCCTGGAGAAATACTTTCAAACCATCACTGGGAATTTTGGTAACAACGGGGCCAGACTTCAGCTTATTAGTAAAACGGATAGCTACAATATAAAACTAATGTGTGGTTAGTCCTGATTTACCTCTTATTCATGAAAAATTGATAGATGCAAAACGATAACACATGATGAAATTAATTTCCAAGCACATTATGAGCTCAGTTCACAAAAATCAGCATGCACCTAATCACTGACTGCCACTGGTGTGCTGCAAATACAGTAGGAGAACATTTGCATATATGCAAACAGGCCCATCTGTCAATTGTGCCCACATTTTGTTACAAAGTCTTATGAGAACCTACCACAGAATAATGCAACACACATTTCAGCGTCTTGATGTCAGCTTGGTAAATGGAAATGCAAAAACTAAGACTACAGTCCTTCAGTGTGTATTAGACTGTGTAAATTCAAAGCACATTACATTTATACAAAGCTCAGGAGAGAGCCCTCCCACAGGACAGACAAGATGTTATGAGACTGCAGTGGAGCCTTAACAATACACTTCAGACCTCATTGATCTGGTTTAAAGGACCAAAGAAATTTTTATGAACATTGACAGGTAGTGAGGCAGAATAAAGCGATGAATGGCCAGTATAAGACATGATGCAGCACAGGAATAGCCGTCCAAAGACACCATGGGACGGGGCAGGCTGGGTTATCCTTTGTCTTTTCTTTTCTAGCACGTCCTCGAATTTCAGGCAAAGTGGTGCGCTCCACCTTTAGGTGGGGTATTGTCATCTAGTCAGTCCTTTCCACTACTTCTCAGATTAAATGCAATCAACTCAGCAGTATTTGAAGGCAGCAGATTCATCTGGCAGCAGATCTCCACCACACTGTCTTAACCTCTGTGGTGGTACACTGCAAAAATACTTAATTTGAGAAGATCTAGACTATAATCGAGTGAAGTATAAGTGCGTGAATTGTTACTAAGAGGTCTTGAAACAAGATTTCAAGCTAAAAATTTCATCTCAAACAACTACTTTTAGAATTTATATACTAAATAAGAGATAAAAGACATTTATTCTCAAAACGAGATTAATAATCCTATTCCCTGTGCTCATGCTTAGCATATCACTCTCAAAACAAAATCAAAAAGACTTTTTGGCTGGATATAAGATTGTAAGACTTGGTTAGACAGACAGATTTTTGCAGTGTAATCAGACTCTCCTTGTTGGAAATCAGAAACCTGTTTTCCCAGTAAATTGATAGTGTTGCTCCGTCTCTTCTAGTTACCTCACTCCTCGTTTAAATTCCTATCCTTGTTTCCCATCTGACGTTCCATGGAGGTCAGCGTTGTCTCCAGCCCCAGCTACTGCTCAGTCACACCCTGGATTGGAAGGGTTCGCAAAACCCGGATTCCCTACTTCCATCAGAAAACCTCCTTCCTGGACCAAAAGCCTGCGAGTAAGACTGTTCCCATTACTCACTCCACAATCATACCTGTGCAGCTCTTCTCCGCCTCAGCTAATCTTCTCCTCTCCTCCCCTTCACAGAACTTCTGGCCGCTTATCTCTGCTCAAACCCAGCTCCATGTTTCGGTGCATTACTTGCTGTCTTTTCTATAAACCTTTTGAACTGCATTCTGGTGTTTCCGGTCTGAATTCAGAGTCCTCACCTTGCCAAAATGACAGAATACTACGCACGAGCCAAGCAATGACGCGATCAAGCCTTCCCATTATTTTCAAACTATGTCTGAAAAATGTAGTTTATTGAATACACTCTGATGCGTAAATACTAAATCCTTGCCCAGGAAACCTCTTGGCTGTGAGTGTAAAACCCCCACTCAGCACTGCCACATATGCCTGGGGATGCGACCTGGCTGCTCAGCCACTGAGAACTGCCCCCTCAGAGATGCTGGCAACATTTCTTTGGCCCTTGGCGATACCGCGGAACGGATTATTGCTCAACAGTTTCTTGAAAGACTGATTAGAATTCTCCAAAAATAAACACAGATAAATTAAATCTGTTTTACGTCTGTAAATCTGGAAGTTTTGAAATCTTAGGAAACATAAAGAATGAAAATCCTGAAGTTCAGCTCTGGTTTTCCAACACTTCATCACAAGTGTCCTCCTGACTTGACCAACAAAACTCTAAAAACAGTAGAAATGTACCAATATTACAAGAAGAGCGAAAATCCGGATGGATCTTTCTCTCGGGTTAAAAACAAAGCATCATGATAATTATCCTGTGTGATACTAAAATAAATACATTCTATTTTTAATTGGCTGCATTAAAATACACTTCGAAACTAAAGTATTATGCTTTCCCTTGCTCGTGTTGGAAATGCTCATATAAACATGGCCAAAGTATCAAATAATGAGGTCAAGTGCAAATAATCCATGTGAGCCGAGAGCTTAGGCTTCAGACTGCTCGGGTTTTTCAGACTCTTTCTACTGCAGGATGTGCATGGTGCCAAAGAGATGGGATATTGTTCATTTGGTCATGTTGGGAACATGGCTCTGGCTGCTGTTAAAACCTGTTTGCAAGGGGCAGCAAATCCGAAGAAAGATGATTTAAAGGGTGAACAGCTGAAACGGCTTGCTTCTAAAAGAGGATAAACCAAGGCACAATATAAAAGAAAAGGTTTTGATCTATGAATCCCCAAAATCTTTTAAAAAGTGGCTCGATCAGCGTTCAAGAATAAAATTATGTTGCCGCAAATTAATCTAATAGGTTCATTTCAACCATATGACACATAAATCTAAAATCTTGACAGCACTTCCTTCTGCTCTGGTGTCTGGGTGTACCTGTAGGGAAGACTGAGGGAACATGGTCTGCATCACCAGCCACAAGCGAGGGCACAATCCAGGTGAAGCCATAACCTGTGAGGCCCACAGAATGAGCCACTTCAAAAATAGTGGTAGCCTCTTCCTTTGTGCAGTAGAGCAGAATGACAGGGCTCTGCAGTTTCTTTAGCTGGTTCTGGATCTTGAGGTCTCCATCATCCACTGACATATCCAGTAGGAGGACTTCTTCTAGCTCCCAGCCTACAAAGCTGTTCTCGATGGTGCTGCGGACCTGGAGAGAAAGCAGGAGATTGTTTGAAGACGCGTGGGCTGCACACATGCAGTGTAGTTGTGAAGGAGATATACTGGAACAAAACTGACTGAGAAGTCTCCTCCTCCAACCTCGAGACTGCCAAACAGTTAGTCTCTACACATCTCCTGGGAGGAGGAAGCAATGGTCGATTAGGTAAAAAAAAAAAAAAAAAGATTAGGTAATCTCTTTTCCCCAGATATTACAGCTATATCCTCACACACAGAAAGAAAATTCTCTAGGTGCTGGTTTTATTTTTCTGTGCTCACCTGTAAACAGATAAATGAGCAACGTCTCCAAATCTGTATTTTTAGATCTCTAACTGAAACCATATATGGCACTTGGATGAAGTAAGTATTGTAGCTTTTGAAAATAGCTGTTCCTTAAGGGAATCAATTTAAACTGAGTTATATGGGATTAAAAATAGGCAACTTCTCACCACAACATTAACTTAGTTTTGTAATTAAGGAAGAAAATTTGGATCTTCTAAGCATTTTTGACATTTGCTTGAGAGAGGAGATCACAACGAGATTTATGATGCTCATAAAAAGTGGCTATAGAAATACAACCAGTTTTTTCTTTGAGCTTTTATTCTTATTTTCCAAACACACAGAGTTTATGTTATAAAGATGATACGACTCCTCAGAGAAGTACCAGGCTCCAAATACCCTCGATATGTTTTTTTTTTTTTTGAAAACAGATTGTTTCTTTAACTTTGTTCAAAGGAAAGACATTGCCATTGCTGAATTGTTATTACAAAATAAGATTAGCTTGGCTTCAATAAAGTTTTTATTCTGCTCAAATGTGTGTGTGATGTTCAAAGTGATTCAGGATCTCACACGATCCTCTTTAAAGAGTGCATTCTTGGCCTTGAGATAAGAAGGGTGAAACCACCAAGCAGCAAAATTCAAAAGGCCTGTCTGCTTTTTATCATTAAAGCAATCAGAAAATACAACTAGCAACCCACGTGCTTCACACTCCAAACTCCAAATCTTATCATTTTTTAAAACTTGAACTTGTGGCAATCATGTTCTCAGAAATAGGAGCATCTTCCCAACTATACATTATCTTTGCAAAACCACAAAATTAAATATTAAATATAATATCTTATATTAGGTCCCCAAAAGACAAAAGTAATAATATCCAATGTGCTTGGGATCCAGAGTGAAAATATATCTGTAGGATGAATCTATGGTTAAAAAACGTTACAACTATTAGCTTCATAAGCAATAAGTATCCTGCTGTTTCTTCACTCAGTTCTTATCAAAGGAATACATTTATCTTTGCAGATAATACTCCTCCTTATATTTCTGGTTTCAACTTATTATCGAGTACTATGTTTTGGATAGAGGCAGCGATAAGGCTCTTCCTGTAGCATACAAAAATCTGCCGGTAATGATGCAACTGTTATGTAAATGTGTTTGTGTTTCAGCATTGCAGCAAAATTTTACTTTGAAATGTCTCCAATTCTAGTTTATGTCGCACTTTCCACAAGTTCACTGTATATAAAAGATGGATGTAGCTATCGTGACGCTATCCATTTGTTTCTAAAGTCTTGTCTCGCTTTGTAGCCTCTAAATTATTTTCACTGCTGGCATCTCAGAGTAAAAAAACAAAACAAAACAAAAAAACAGCTGTGATGGGCAGGGGTGGGTCTGACTGTGAAATTGCCTTCTTGCCTATCACAAAGTCAGCTCAAGGCACTTTTGCATTGGCTCCATTTTTGCAACCAAGAATCTTTGTCCTTCTTTTACACAGTCTATAAGGCAGCCTCCTTCCATTCTCTTTTGCTTATCCTTATCAGGGCCATGGGGGAGCTGGAGCCTATCCTAGCTGCCACAGGACGAGGCTGGGTACACCCTGGACAAGTCGTTAATCTGACGCAGGGCCACAGACAGATGCACAACCATCGCACTCACATTCACACCTGAAGAGAACCCACGCAGACAGAGGAAGAACATGCAAACCCAACACAGAAAGGTGGTGGAGTTGAACTTGGGACCTTCTCGCTGTGAGGCAATAACTTAGCAATCCACACTTTCATAAAAGTGTGGCTAAATAAAACCAAGAAGACAAACTGCTGAAGCTTCAAAATGCACAGGTCAAAACCAATGGATGATGTCACTTAATGGTAGATACGCCCATCTTTTATACTGCACACTGTTGGTGCCTTTTGGTGCATTATTAAAGCAAATATCTGTCAAAGACTCATTTTTTACGTCATGTTACAGTCTGTCTAACACATTGGCTACATAATAATAAATTAATGATGCAGTATAATTGAAAGCGTCTGTTTTTTGTATTTATTTACCTTGTTGACAAAGTCCTGGTAACCAGGGTAATACGTGGTGACTATGGAAAAGATGTACCAGTCATACTCCTCCATAATGTTCAACATGACGGAGGCCTGCTGCTCGATGGATGGACCAAACTGGAAAAACATGGAGTGGTCGTCCTGGAAACGAGATACACAGAGCCAATCAGCAAATAAGGTCATGAGTCATACAGCATGAGAGAGAACTGGAAGGTAGGGCACAGATGATTATGGAGCGTGTCCAGCTCCTGCAAACCAGAGAAACAAATATAGTCTTGTCTGTAGCTCAGAGTTTACCATTCTCCTTTAATGCTGTCTGACTCCACCACAGAATATGCACCAATACTCTGTGGTTCAGTCAGAGAGCACATGTGATGCAAACCTTTTTGATATCTTAAAGATATTTTTGAATATTCTAACACAGACAAGGTGACATTCATAATCAGAGAGCCTCGTCACATTTATTATGCTACTGAGTGCACAATTAAGATGGCCACCTGGTTCAATGATATTTATTGCAGGGCAGCAACTTTGCAGCAAGCACCAAAACATTTTTCTCCAAAGAAAAAAAAAGAAAGCTCTTTTCTTGCTCCAAAAGATGTCACGAAGCGGTCAAGGGAAGGTCACTCATGTAAAACCACCGAACAACTTATCAGGACATGGAAGTCACGATGGATTATTTACAAGCGTCCTCCCTCCGAGGAGACATTACAGAGCTGTTGTAATGAGAACGGCATCGTGTCAGGAGCCTTTTTTAGTCTGTCCACAATGAGGCCTTCTGTTAAAGGGTGACTAGAATAGAGGTCTGAGAGTTAAGCAGAAACACTGGCCATGATAAAGAATTTCACAGCCTGTTTGTGAAAGTAAAACAATGCAAAATGAGGCTAAAGTACTAAAATCTTACCTTAAGCTGTATAAAGAATTAACAGTAGTTCTTTAAAACATGCACGTAAGACACTGATGCTTAGACTCACTCAATAAACCCTAATGTTGCTTCTATAGATGTTTTTCCAAGTCCACACGTTTGCTTATTTCGGAAATCTTGGAGCCATCTTGGAGAATCCTCCTTCCTTTACCGCCAACATCAGTAATGTCTGATATTCAGCCTTCTTCCAACTATCCAACATTTCTAGACTACGCCCTTTTTCTTTCTCAACACCTCACAAGTTCTGGGTCACGCCATGGCCACCTCTTGTTTGGATTATCCCCCTCAGAACTTCTTAATCAACTTCAAATGGTTTAGAACTCACCCGATCATATTACATCTATGATGATCCAGCTTCATTGACTCACTTTTCCCTAACACATCCAATACAACATTCTGCTCCTCACTTTCATGGCACCCCCCATAACTCTCAGACCTCCATCATCGTTTCACACCCATTCTGTGCTCAGCCTAAGGTGCATTCCTGAGCCCTTCTCATTTCAGACTTAACACCACGGGTGCCAGAGCCTTTAGCTTCACTGAAACTCACCTCCACTTCACCTCTGTCAACTAGACTCTATTACACAGTTCAAATCACAGCTGAAAACTCGTCTCTTCACATCAGCAGGTCAACAATAACCATTGTGTTTGACATGTTATATACTCACATATTATTCCGAGGTTTTAATCTCTCTTATTATTCTTGTTATTCTGATGTTGTATAAGGTGAACCTTAGTGTTTTGAAGGTGCCAAAAAATAGAATTTATTATTGTTATTATAAAAGCTGACCATGTCCCCCACCTTAGTTTAACCTGTTAGCATGCCAGCTTTAACTAATAACCGTTAAGGCAATCACATAATGCAGTGCAGCTGATGGAAATCTCTTTAGTTTTGCAGATATTTGGCATGGCTCCTTTTTTTGAAATCCTTGATTTCTGCTTTCAATTTTTATTGAATACATTTGTGTTTGAGTTTCAGTTTAGCTTTCTGTTCTCATGTTGGAAGTTTTGCCTCCTGATTGTTTTCACTAGCGTCTCGTTGCCCTTCTGTTTCTGATTCCCTAATCAGCCCTCTGTGTATAAATATTCCCGTCTGCTTCTTTGTCTTTGCTGGATTGTCTGCTGTACTTCCTGGTTCCCTTGTGTGAGTTTTCAGTGTTTCCAGGCTCCATGTCTCAGTGTGTTTGTTGTCTGTTATTTGGGGGGGGTTTCTCCCTTCTGGACTTGTTTACCTTTTGTTGCTTCTGTGGACTTTAATTATCAGGTTTTAATAAAGCTCGCTTTTTGTTTTACTCTGCGGTTTGGTTTGAGTCCACCTTTAAACAGAAATCTTGACAGTATTTGAGCATAAAAGAAACTTTTATGCAAATTAAAGTGTGATGGTGCTACAAGGAGTTTAGAATTAGACTTAGAAGTCTTTTATTGCCATTATTCAACCTTATAACAAAATTGCAGAGAGGCTACCACCTTCAGATGCAAAAGGAAAAACAAAGAACAAACATGAAGTCATTTGCATTTAAATATTTAAAATGTACTGTATATTATATTATATAGTAGGGATGGGAATTGAGAACCAGTTCCCAGAAGGCTAATTCCTTGGAATTATTAGTTTGCTGGCCTAATGATCCTGCTTATTGGTTGCACTTCTACTACAATTAGCTGATTTCAGTTCATGTGCAGGATTAGGAAAATAGTGGTGCAGTCTGCAGCATGCATATGGACATTGATTTTATTTTTATTGCACAAAAGGACGATATCGTGATGGTAAAGCGCAAACTGCATCCAGGACAGAAACAAGTACATTATGCTGGTAAGACAACTTCGGCTCTTTGTGATCATCTGCACAGATAGCATGCTAACGCTAAGCTAGCTGAACAGCATGCTAACGTGACCCCAGCCCAGCAGCCAGACGTTGAACTTTAACAGGTAACAAACTGATGAGCAGTCAGGATGCAGCCTCCAAATACCCCCAACATGCACAGACATTTGACCACACAGCATGAATTAATTTGCAGGAATGTAATATCTTTGATATGCTACTTAATGATGGTGGTGACTCAAAGCAGAGCCAATGAGAACCAAATGAGAATCGATAAGAGAATCACATCAATAAGTGATATTGATAATGGAATCGAAATCGCTAAATTCTTATCAATCCCCATCTCTATACACAAGGTATGGTAACCACGTAATGTGGCAACAAAAAGTGAGGTGCAAGTATTTTGCAATTTCACAATGACTTACCCAATAATTGACAATATTGCACAGAGTATTCTGATGATCTAAGATATTGCTCATTGATTAAATAATGCTATTGGCTGTGATATTGCACACGAGCAAAATTATTGCAGGAAGGAGATAAAGGAGAAATGGAAGACGAGGTGGTAGTGGTGTTGAGGGAGAGAGGTCATGACACTGGAGAAGAAGCTGAGTCTGTTTGTCTTGCTTTCAGGAACCTGTAACACCTGCCAGAGGGCAACACGTAGAGCAGGTGAGAGTTGGGATGTGACAGTGGATGGATGACCAAATGGTAAACACACCTTGTGTATCAAATTTCACTGGAATCCAACTTAAAATGATCTACCAGCAAAGGCTAGCATCTGGTACTGTTAGCAGATAACTCCCCATCTCTACTCCTGATTCAAATGCGATCCATTTGGTTACTAAACAAAGATGGCAATGGCAATATATCAAAAGTCTTCAAAATTACAGTCCACGTATGACTGGTTCCCAGATACAGTCTGCAAAGAGGATTAAGCTAAAAGTACATATTTAAAACCAGCTTATATCCATCTTCTTATTTATTCTTTTTTTCAGCTCTCTTTATTGAGGTTTGTTGGTCCAAAATAAGGCAACAAAAAAAGATGTTACAGGAATAACTGTAGACAAAGGTCTCCTATGACTTGGATTGATTAAAAAAGTTACATTGCTTTGTAATTCTGTCATGTCTTGTTTACTTATTTGTCATTTTAGATAAACTGTGGCTAAAACTGATGTGAAATGTTGGACCATACTTAACAGCAGCACCAAGAAAAGAAAACTTTTAATCAGTTAGCGCTCACTCGCTTCGCTTCACACGATCTTTAATTTTAAAATAGGAGATTCAGTATTTTGTGCTTTCTTATATTTGCCCCCTGTGGAACATCTTATCCATGCATGGACTAATTATATAAACCTGCACATGCACATGTTAGTCATGCAGGAAGCAGAGCAGTGCTCAGGTTACGTGCACGACCTCCACTCTACATCAAAGCCAGTCTTCCCTCTTCCACCACCTTCTTACCCAGAGGGGGAGAAAGGATGTACTACCTACCTTTCACTGTGATTATATGCTAACAACATTGCAGTGTCAAGTGAAGGTGGAGGGGCTGGCAACGCTGGAAATGAGCAGAAAAGTTGAGTGTTTACATTTGTGTGTGTGAGCAGGCTGAAGCCTGGCGTATTCCCTGCTTTGACAGTTCATACACTCAACTCGGTAATGAAGGTATTTTCACGCATGACCGGCAGCTAATGCACTATTCATCTCTAACCTCACACTTCCATCAAAATCCATCATTGTTTGATGACTGCAGCTTCAACCTGCTGAGTTTTAAATGGATTGTGCAGATGAGTGCAACATGTGGTTTACCTGACATTATACTACCATCTTCTTTAACACACTTCCACTGCTCACAACAGTCGCCGCTTCCTCGCTTTAAACAGATGAGGCTGGCGATGCTCTTTATTTTTTATTATCGCCGGCGGTTCGCGTGACTAAAACTAAGGATGATGTCATCCTGCTAACACGTGTTGCCCGTGTAGACAAATTTGAAACAGCTCATTCTTCTGTGCCTTCTGTTCTTAGAGGCTGTTTAAAAAAAACACACTATTGAAACATGTGACTTGAGCTTTCATTACAGTGAGCATGGATGCCGTAGACCGTGCCCTAAATAAATGTGCTCTCGGAGTGTATTAACCAACAGCTGACAATACAAGTGCACTATTTACTCTCGTTTCAGGAGCATCTTCCAAAAAAAACCCCCCAAAACTACAAAGCTTGCTGTTCAAAGCTCTTTTAAAAATGAAATTACATATTGAAGAAACACTGTTAAAGACTCTCTCTCCAAGTAAAGAGTAAAAAGAACAGCGCTGCTGTGAAGCACTGAGGGCTGGATGTTTTGATCATTTTGTGGGATTTGATATTTCCAAGATTTCTGAGACAGTTGTGAGCACAAATGTGGGAGAAATCAACATCTCCTCCCACAAACCATTTACTGTTTAGTGTAGCTATTTAACCAGATCAGTTCAATAAAAATGGCGCAGTAGAAAACTGGAAAATCATCGCATGGTCTGGCGAGTCTCGATTTCTGCTGCGACATTCGGATGGAAGGGTCAGAATTTGGTGTAAACAACATGTAAGCGTGGATCCATCCTGCCTTGTATCAATAGTTCAGGCTGCTGGTGGTGTAATGGTGTGTGGGATATTTTCTTGGCCCACTTTTAACCATTTAATACCAACTGAGCCCTGTTTAAACACCACAGAATACCCGAGTATTTTTGCTGACCATGTCCCTTTATTACCACAGTGTACTGATGACTGCTTCCAGCAGGATAACGCACCATGTGGCAAAACTCAAATCACATCAAACTGGCTTCTTGTGCGTGTTCTCTGTACTCAAAGACCTCCACAGTCACCAGATCTCAATACAACAGGGATGTGGTGGAGCGGGAGATTCAAAAGGGATCCAACAAGGCACTAGCAAGATATACCTAATGAAGTGGCCGGTGAGTGTAATGTCAGTGCTTACCAAGGATAAGAAGATTTTAATTACAGACTCCAACAGCAGTTTTTTCATTCAAGTGCTTTCTGAGAATCTGTGTATTTTAGTAACCTGAGGAAATATTTAAATTCTGCAGTTCAAAAAACACAGTAGCTGTTTTATAAGATGTTAGAAAGATTCTCAAAATTGAATTCTTTATGCCAACAAGTCTATAAATAGATAAAATGCCGGAGTTTTAATCATGGCTCTAAAGAGGTTTCAAAACAGCTTTTTGACCTTCAGTCATAACTGCACAATTATCTCTATTAATTAAGTATGAAAAATAAAAAATAAATAAAAAGAATGAGAGCCTCCTTTTTTCTTTTTTGGGGGAAAAATAATTTCGTACAGCTTTAATGTGTGTTTCCGGGATCCATCCATATGTTAACTATGTCTATGTTTGACCCAGCATATTAATTAACATTAGCACTTCAATTCATCATGTAAATATACCACATTTAGCCACAGGTGCTAATTTTCATCTGCAGGCCCCGGCAGGTTGGCAGCATATTAAATTAATCAGCAAAACCAAACACAGAGACGCATGTAAGCATAATTAAAAGGCAGAAATGTGTAAAATACAACACATAACATAGTATAAAACTGATCAAACACACCTCACACTTTTTATCAGTTGTTTTTATTTCGTTTGCCGCCCCACAGTTTGAGACTGACCTAACTAAGACGCACCATTACACCTATGTTTCCTCCACCTATACACATTTTTGGTTATTTATTTATTTATGTATTACATTTGATGCATGATTTTTTCCGAGTTTTTGACACGTATACTTTATCAGTGTGATTTTTTTTTTCACCCTGAAAAAACTAAAATAAATTGCAGAATATATTTTTAAGCAATAAACTGCTAAATAAATAAATGCCAGATGTAGCAAATAATACACAAATGTAAACTGATATATGCAAATTCATATTTTATTTATTTTATTTTATCAGAGGATAGAGAATCAGGGAATAAACAAAACAAAAAAAATTCAGAAAAAAATGAAAATTCATTTTTTTTCAAGGTTCAAATTTTTAAGGGGTTAAGCTGAAAATGGGTGTCAAACATAAGGCCCAGGGGCCAGAATGGGCCCGGCACATACTCCAATCTGGCCCACTTCACAGCTTTCGAAAATGTGACTGAGTGAATAGATTTTGAAGTTTTAACTGTATTTTATGATAAGTGTTAGAGCTTTTCTATTAATAAAGACCCCCACTGCCCATTGCCACCCTCTCTATACCAAAGTACAAGGACATTTACTATCAATTAATGAAAACTGTATACTCTAAATTTATAATAACAGGACAGCCTGAGCAATGATCTACCAGAACCTTATCTGTAATGTTTGTGTAATTGGTCTGGCCCACTTCACCTTAAAGTGGGCTGTGTGTGGCCCAGGAGGTAAAATGACTTTGCATCCCTGTTTTAGACGGTCCTACATGAGCACTTTCAGTCTGTGGGAGCAACAACCAATCTACTAATCGAGTTAAAAGATGTGCTGAAAAAACACAACCGCAAGAACACATCCCACTATAAATGGGGTTGCCAAATAAGGCCAAACCCCTCTGCGAGGTCAGATACCAAAAACAGATAACTAGCTGAAGTGGCGCTCTGGCGAAACTGACCCACTTTGCTTCGCTCACCTTTAAACATTTCCTCTCTTTAACTCTTTTTTGTGCAGCCGCCACCTCTCTTGTACATCAGAGCTACTTAGTCATTCCCTATCTTGCTTTATCACTTCCTCTCACTTACTTACTCACACAGTATCCCCCTTCTCCTTAAAGTCCCTCTTTGTCTTGGTATCGCTTTTCTCCTGATTCCTACTTTCTAAGAGGGCTCAGAATGGTGTAATCACTCGCGAGACCAAACCTGCCATTCAGACGGATTGTGAGGGCACTGCTTATTTCATTCTCTGCTACTTAGATTACAGCTAATCATCATCTCATTCTACTTTCTCTTTCTTATCCTAATCACCCCCAATTTAATTTCTGTCCTTTATTCGCATGGCATTAGTGTCTCCTTTTTCTCGCTCTCTCTTTCTCTTGAATCCTTTGACCTTGCCCTGTCTTTTTCCTCTCTGTCGTCTATTTTACATAATGTCCTGCAGCTCCATTAGTTCATTTCACATTGGTGTGAAGTGTCCTGTGGTCTGCAGGTGTGTGTGTGTGTGTCATTACCGAGGCAGCCTGCCTCTCTGCCTGCCTGCTATCCTGCCTGTCATTTTGCATCACACGCCGCTTGACCGACAGCCTAAGAAAGCGGCTTGTCACCTAATTTTCAAGCTCTGTTTTTGTGTCTCTTTTTCTATAAATCACAATTTTGTGTGTGTGTGTGTGTGTGTGTGTGTGTGCGCGCGCGCGCGTGCGTGTGTGTGTGTGATATGGATTCCAATGTGTAATTTAAGGTGTCTGATTTGTTGAGAATGTCTGCAGGTTGGACAGGTGATCTGAAAGAAATTACATGTGAGACTCACACTGATAAAACCAAACAATTATTTCTAATGAACTGAAGGCACTATATACAATGCCATCATAGTCTACTGTTCACTAAGCCCTACTGTCTTAGGTTATTGTTGCAAGCTCTCCATTTGCACCCATTAAACAGGCCGCTTACAATAATAACAATAGCAGATTAATCATTTTTCAAACAATGTTTTTTTTTAAATTCTAGACAGACGCTGATGAAAGAAGCTTTTGCATTTCTAGTCTGTGGCAATCACTTTCACCACTGATGGACGATTATATGATAATTAATAGAATTAATGGATATGGATAATTAGTGGAAGATAATTAAACTGACGTTAATATGTTAAAAAGTTTAAAAATTGAGGCTTTTTCTAACAGACATTTTAATATTTCAGATTGTCTTTTTATAAAATAAGAATTTTGGAAAAGGACTTTATGTTCATGATTGGTTTATAAATAACGCTAACAGGCTCAGTCTGAGCAGTGGATGTGGAAAACAGGGAAATAAAACCACATTGTTTTTATGCAGCAGTTCATAGATTCTTAATCCTAAGTTTAAGAAAACCTAAAACACTGTTATGTCCTCACAAAACTTTTTGGCTGATAAGCTTAGTTGTTGCATTTTGACTATATAACCCTGCTGATGAGCATTGTTTATGGCTAATGTACTAATGCTGCTTGCGTCTGGTTGACTATAAATTTCCTCTAATCCAGTAAAGGTGGAGAGGTGAGCCACCACAGTGGTGGACTGTCTTGTGTGGGTTCTCTTTATGTACTCCAATTTCCTCCCACAGTCCAAAGACGTGTGCATTACACTAATTAGTGAAACTGAATTGACCATAGGTGTGAATGGTCGTCTGTCTCTCTGTGTTAGCTCTGCAATACATTTGCAACCTGTCCAGGGTGTTCCCTTCCTCTCGCCCCATCACAGCTCGTTAAGTAACGAGTGGATGGATAGTAAACGTGGGGTGTGGGATTGTGTCTACACAGTGGAGACTAAATATGTGAAGGGACCTATGACCCAGGTTAAATATCACGAACATGCTTAGAGTTGTTCACATCAGAGACTGCACTGAGTGCAGCATAGATAGTGGCATAAATGCTTGCATGTGACTGTGAAAGAGTAAGGTTTATCTTCCCTGTGTGCATCTTCTGTTGCTCCCTTTAGTGGTCGCCACAGCAGATAATCTGCCTCTATCTCACCCTATCCCTATCATCCTCTTTTGTCACACCAACCCTCTGCATGTCCTCCTTCATCACATCCATGAATTTTCTCTGTGGTCTTCCTCTTTTCCTTTTACCTGTCAGCTCCTTATTCAACATCCTTTGTCCAATACATCCACTATCCCTCCTCTACAATTCGCCCACCCTTTGCTGCTATAATAGCCTCAACTCTTCTACCCAGACCTCTGCGTACTATGTGCCTCAGCATCCGCTGACCCCGCTCTGTGATTTTACATGTGCCTACCACTTTGTGGCTGAGTTGCTGTCGTTCCCAGTCACTTTTACTTTGTTATAATACCACTAACAGCTGACTGTGGAATATAGTAGTGAGGAGATTTCACAACTGGACTTGTTGCACAAATGTCACGGTACCACACTGGAATTCACTGAGCTGCTGAGAGGGACCCATTTTTTCACAAATGTTTGTAGAGGTCTGCATGCCTAGGTGCTTCATTTTATACACCTGTGGACATGGAAGTGACTGGAACACCTGAATTCAAAGTAGTTTTTCAATCATTTGGTATGTGCAGCGCCTCGCTCTGGTTGCCCCTGGATTGACGTCAGATGGAAGGCTTAGCTCTTATTAGCAGAGTGGTTCGGTGAACGTGAGACTGTCATCATTGCAAACAAGAAGGGGCTCAGAGCCAATCCAATGTAATCCCACCACCACCTTGAACCCCATCTGTCACTCCTACTGCACACCTCACCAAAATCTTGCTCTCCTCATACATGCCCTGCACCACCCTGACATACGTCTGTGCCACTCCTTCATGCAGCACCACAGCTCCTCTCTTGGCACCCTATCACACGCTTTCCCTAGATCCACAAAGACACAGTGCAACTCCTCCATCTGTAATTCTCCATCAACACTCTCAAAGCAAATATCAAAATTAAAACACAATCATTTGTAGCATAAAAGCTCAAACAGTTGCCAGATTTATTTATTTATTTATTTTTTCAGGTATTGCCCTGAACTGTATGTTGAATGGGATTAATAATGCTTGTTAAATCAATACAGGATGTAGATTACTGAAAAACAGTAACAACAGTAAAGAGCCCTCCAGCAGACATTATGGCTCCCAAAGACCACTAAATTACATTTATAGACAATAAACGTCAAGAAGGCCTAGTGGTTCCATAGTGTAGTGGTTTTCACATTCGGCTAACAAGCAAACAATCCCTGAATCAGTCCTGGGAGGAGACACAAAATACCTTTGGGGTTGCGTTAGGGAGGGTGTAAAAAAATCCAAACTAAATGAAATGTGAATCTACCTGGTGTGGCGACCAATTGTGAATATACCTCAAAGACCAAGAAAACAACTTGCCAAAAAAAAGTTTTAATTAGTGTGAAAGTTGGTTTTTTTTTTACCACATCCACTTTTTTGTTCTGGTGCCTAAAAAAGTCCACAAAGCACTGAGGTACGTTTATTGTGGAGAAATGGGAGGGTAATTGTTTTTGTGCTCAATTTGCTTTATTTATTTTTATTTTTTAATTTTGCCATCATTGTTTCTCTCAAATTCGCAGAGCACGTGTAAAGCCCATAAAAGTTGTACTCTTGAGCAATTTAATTATAAATAAATAAATAAAAGCAGCACATTTACCACCCCATCCCTTTTTTTCCTTCTCCCGCGGCATGTCATGACCATTTATTGTATTACAATTGTTTATTTCCCACACTAATCACCACACTTGCCCGTTTTGTATCGTGCCAAAGCTTCTTTCTCATGCACAGTACACATCAAACATGGGTCTGGTGTTTTGGCTACACCACAGGAATCTCTAAAAGGCCTAGGTGTAGGACCACAGAGTCTGCAACAGTTAGTTGTGTCAATTAGCGGAATAAAAAAAAAAGACGAAGGCTGGTGGAATCACTTGAGAGGCATTATTCAACCTTTGGGCAGATATGACACCAGAGAGCCAGATAACTAACACATACTTCTGTGTGTGTGTGCAACTCCTCCAGCTCCCTGAGGTACTGTACTGCTGCCTAACATGTGAGCATAACCTACAGTTAAAACAGTGACTCCGCACTCTCGGTGAACTCACTCGAGACCCAGCGGACGACAGAGATACCCAGCATTTTTAATGTGCACACTCATCTGTGTGTACATAAGCACAAGTCCCCGCTGTGCTGGCAACTATCCCTCTCATTTTTACACGTATGAATGAATTATGTCTGCCGGAACAGCATCAAGTGGCTGCTGCATGATTTAAACCCATCAGGACAGCGAGCATTGGGTGCGTTTGATTTTTTTCTTTTTCTTTTTCCTCAAATCGTCACAGACACTTCTCTGGATACGTGGTCGGAGTCGAGGCCGCCTCTGTGGCTGCAGCCTCTGCGTCAGCGCGCAGCACTGTACAAGAACCGAGCAGAGAGAGCCTCTAGCTGGAGGGCTGAAAGGATTTGGCAACTCATCTCCATGTCATGCCAATGAAAGCCTGTCTCCAATTAGATTTGCAGAGGAAGAGCGACATATCGGCCCACCGCTCAACAAGCCCTGGTGGGAGAGGATTGAAGGGTAGAGAGACGACAGAGAGGAAGAGGGGGAGAGAGGCAGACAAAGAGGAGAGAGAGTGAGAGAGTGAGTGTGTGTGTGAGACAGAGAGAGAGAGCGATAGCTGTTAAGGCTGAGCAAGAGTAGAGTCTCGCTTGAGAAAACAGGCAAACCCTAAGAACTCCCAGAGACGGGGGCTCACAAACACACACACACAAAACACGCGCACAAGTGGCAGTGCACACACATCCCTCCAACACTCAGCTTATTCCACTTCATCACACTCGTCTTTCACCGCCTTTCATCTTCCTCCCTCTGTCTATCTGTCCTCCACACAGCCCGAGCACCGCCGCCGCCGTCGCCGCCATCACCGCCATCACCGCCATCACCGCCATCACCGCCATCACCGCCGCCGCTGTCAATCTCTCAGTTTGAGCCCAGCTTGCTTCATCATCATATTTTTAATCAAACACACACGGCGCTTTAATTAATCTTATATTCGGCTGTTTAATTATCAATGACCCTGTTTCGACGTCTAATCCTCGGCTCCATTCAGTACACTTCATTTTAAACATCCCATAATGTTCTGATTGAATTACCCTTGCTATTTTGGGTCTAGGAAATGATTTCAGAAGCGCTGAAATATGATTCACTCCCACAACTGCCAGTGGAGCGATGATGATGATGATGATGGCGGCAGCGGCAGTGGTGGTGATGGCTTATGTTACAAACCCATCGTCTGGATACGAGGCAGCATTTGAGAACATAAACCATACAGACGGCGAGTAAAAACAACATTCATTAACTCGTTATCATTTAAGAATGTCTTCATTAAACATTGTTAGCGCTGATAAAAGTTGTCTTGGACTGATTAAGTGCTGCCGGTGTAAAGAGCTGATTTCTATTTGGTTCCCTATCATGTGCATAATTATGTAGGAGTAAACATAATGGAGTAATTTAAGCAATATAATGTAATCATTAGTGCATGCTTGAACAACTCCAATGCTACTGGGTCAAGTCAGTGAAATGGAAAAAATAAATAAAAGAATAAAAATAAATAAATAAATAAGAATTTATTACAAATTTTTAAAAATAAAATAAATAAATAAATAAAAAAGTACAAATATATATTTTAAATTAATTAAATTAAAAAAATATAGTGACAAATTTCTTTTAAAGCTGTAAGAGAGGCTATGGAGATGACTGAGGGTGCACTTGTCTACATTTGCCTTAACAAGTAACCTAATAAAGCTTTTTTGGTGTAATTAACAGTGACGGTTTAATTCGACACTGTTTTGGGAACATTTGCAGAAGTACCAGAGGCCACTCCATGTTAGAAAACAGCAGAACGGTCCAAGCAAACCTCCTGGGACACAACGTTCCCCCTCACTGTGGGATTTAACAAAGACTACACAGAGCTTACTCTCCCCCTGGCTTCAACAAACGCACACACGAGCACACACATGCTACGCAAACAGATTTTTAAAAAGATGGTCACTGTTGTTATCAAACCAACGTCCTTACATAGAGTCTAAAATAAAATGAATGAAGGATACATAAACTGAATGTGTATCGTGGCGTTTTCTAACACTCCTCAGATTTCGTGTGTGTGTGTGTGTGCCACCTCATATTAATGTTAATGTAGTGTTTCTTTCTAAATTAAGGCATAGCAGAGCAGCCATGTGCAGTCCTCGGGATGTAAATGTAAATGGATGTGGAGCGACTTAAGGACATCGAGGCAGGCTTTTAAATGTGTGCACCAGGCGAGGAAACATTTAGAGGTCTTTATTTTTTGTTTTTACTGACCCACTGGGTGTGTTACCCAGCGTGATGTGCCAGCTTTTGATGTTCCAAGGTCAACCATTTTTAGAGTTGTGAACAGAACTGGGAAGGATATCCTCAGATGTAAGTGTAAGGTCATTTTCTTCCCCAAAAACACCTCTGAGGAAGTGAGCTGATAATGTGGATGGCTGACACAACACAGGGCCTTCGGTAACGCTTGTGGGGGGATACCATAGACGGCTGTCTCATATGAATTTCACCACCACACAATTACTTTAACTACAGTTTCACCCAATTCAACTTTAAGGCATCCACAGACAGCAAAGGGGCAGCGTCTGTAGGGCAGACAGTGAGCTCAAGTGGAAGTGAAAGCTCTGCTTTCTTTACGTCTACCTGTTCAACAAGCCTGAACAGGTAGAAACGAACTCTTTTCAGATTCTTCCATCCACCACTTGTATATTTGTGACAGCATGGCTTAATTAGGAACGAGCTTAAATCAAAACTGTGTTTATCCACACTACCTGCTTGCTCAGTTTGCCACCTTCAAGTCCTCTCAATGAAGTGGACTCACTTGTCTGACGTTTCCTCAGCTGAAGAATGACCTGTCCTATATGTGCCGCAAGAGGAGTAACGATTAGCCCATCATGACTAAAGCCCAACTAAAGCAGGGCTAAGACCGTTGTCAAATTTTGCTGACTGGAGTGCCTCCACCAGGATATTTTAAATGACCACTGCCATCCTGGAGACACATGGTGAACCAATTTAAACTGTTTTCCATGAATCTGTTCCTATACTCCTAAAACTCAGTATGTTGGCATGGCTACGAATGCTGCCATTGGCTTCAAGAGCTTATATTAGTTTCTAGTAATTGGTTGGGGAAAATCGAATCCCTTCCTGCGAGGGAATCAGCTAGAGTGGAGGCAATGCCAGAGTGAAGAAAAACAGTGCCAGGTCACTTTTTTCTTTTCTCGTATCAAGCTTCAAATCTGCAAGACTGTTTTAAACTGACCTGCAGGCTGAGAGCATCTTTCTAACAATGATAACTGCAGAATGCTGGGGTGTGTCTAAAAGGGACCACAGGTGTGCTGCACTACATGTGTTTTACACGGTATACTGTATATACGCCATATTATATATAGTAAAGCAAATATACTTTGTTTTCTGGTGAAAGAAGAAAAATGAACCTGTTTATTTCAGTTCCCACGACCCATGTTGAGGCTTCAGATTATATTAATATACTGTATAACGATAATTGTAGTCATAATTATTAGTAATTACCACCAAGTTTATAAACAACTAAAAACACAGTCAAATGTTCTTTGAAAACAATTTGTCTTCTACTGAAAAATCTGGATTGCATTACACTTTTTAAAGATTTTTAAGGATATTTATTATAACTAAACCTGTATTTACAAAACTGCATCAGAATGTATACATGGAAGCACGGTGGATCCAAAAATAATTATATGTTGAGTCTCCCACTAGTGACTGGAAGGCAGCTCCTTTCTTTCTCCCCACCTGCTGAGTAAAGCTCACACATCTGCAAATTACATGCTACAGCCTTACAGCAGGCTCAGTGCATCAGCTCCCTGCAGAAAGCTGTTATTGGTTAACAAACAGCACACTTCTGCCTAAAGGTACCGACTGCCATCAGCAGGATCCTTGGTTATGTGGTCCTACAATCTGAATTCCTTTTTTAAAATTATTTATTTTAATGCCATCACCTAATTATTCTTTATCTTTATAAACACTTATTCAAATGAGTTTTGCCTTAAACATGGCCAATATAAAACCGAGTCCTCTGTGAACCGACAGTGCCGATGCAGTCTGCAAGAGTCTCATATCTGATGAGTGAGACTTGAATTTTGTGCCTTCATTCAGAGCATCTGGTGCTGAAATTTCAGATTTCCACACAGAGAAATAAAAGCTCAGCTCTCGCCATAATGTGTCTCTACTGCTGGGATGCTGACAGCGGTGATGAACGACTCAATCACAGTGGACGGCAGCATAAGAGGCTGTACCAGCATGGTTCAACAGCAGTTTAACCAACTTCAGCACTGCGGCTAAAAACATCAAGCAGAGCTTCAGAAAACAGAAACGGGGGCACACTGACCTTTTTCCCCCTCACAATTAGTTTGATTTTTTTTTTAATAGCTCTTTAAGTAGCTCTGACTATAATGATGCAGCTAAAAGAAGTTCATTTCTTATTGTTCTTCACTCACTTACTGAGTAAATCTTTTTTTCCACTTATTTCCATGTTTTCATTTGATATAATGCCTCGGGCGAGTTTTCAGTTGGTCAAAATTTACCTATAAGATTACCTTTTTGTTTACTTAAAAAACACATGATTTCTGCAGAATGACTTTAAAAATACCCATAGAGTACTGTGCAAAAGCCTTGAGCTAACTCTCACTTCCTTACAATTTACTATCACAATAGAATACAGATGCAGGAATGAACTGAAATGTGCAAAAATACAGGGAAAAACAGCAAATAAGGCAAAAACAGAGATTTTACAACTCTAATGAGCTTATGTTGTGTGTGTTATGCTGTGGTGCACATTTTGATACAGTATGACTGCCTTTATTCTTCAAAACAGCTTTTCTTCTGATATCTTTAAGTAGTTTTCAGGAATAGTTCTGCAGGCTTCTTGAAGGATATTCAAAGCTCTTCTTTGGATGTTGGCTGCCTTTTGTTCTGTTCTCTATTAAAATGATCCCACACTGCTTTAATAATTCTGAGGTCCGGGCTCAGGGAGGCCAATCTATGACTGTAAGTGATCAATTGTTGGATTTTGTTTCCAGGTATGCTTTTACTTCCAGTGTTTTGTTTTGTTTTTTCATTGTCATGCTGAAAAATTAATTAATTTGCCAATCAGATGCTTTCCAGATGTTCTTACCCAGTGGATCAAAATCTGACGGTACCTTTCTGTCTTCATAATTGGATGAATTTTAACACCACTGACTAAAATGCAGCTACAAACCATATACAAACACTGTTGTACCACTCTCCTGACCTCAGTACATACTGACAATGATTTGAATAAAAAATTTTCAATTTGGTTTCATCACTCCATCAGACCTGTTGCCACCGATTTTCAGTCCAGTTCTTGTGTACCTCAGGCTTTTCTCCCTGTTTCCCTTTCTTAAGAATGACATCTTCAAAGACACTGAGAGAGATTTCTGCTGAGGTTTCAGTAAAAAGCAGATGGATCTAATGAAGGGTCAGGTCCTGTGTCAGCTCTGTGGTGGATTTTTTCCCCACTTTTTAAGGACATGATTTTCAGACACATGTCATCTGTTGTAGACAGTCTGACGTGCCATAGAGCTGCCCCCTCTTCTTTTGTCCTGTGCTTGACCAGGTTCCTCAAAATTTTTTGAGATTGCACTGCACACCATGCTAGCCTATGCAAAGTTTTCAATTAACAGCCCTTTGCCTGTCAGACTACATTACCTTTGGCATTCATCACAGATTCATTCATTCAGAAAATGATGTGTTTTTGTGACAGACTGTTAGTAAAAAAGAGCCTAAAGACACAATTTAAGTTTGGTTCTTTGCTAAATTGTCTGTAATCTGTTCACACGACACTGGTTCATCCATTTTAAGCAAAACAGAGAGTCATGAGGGGTGGCTAAAGACTTGTGCACAGTCTCGGTTTCAGTACATTTAAGCCTTCCCTTCTTGGTCCTCTTAGATCATCTTAAATTAGAGTCATACTAACAAAATTATGAGTCATATCTCTATTATCCCCAGTAGTGGGGCAAACTATTTTCTAGCTTTTCTGAGAAGAATAACAGAATTATCAATACTCACTCCCTCTGCTATGTCAAAATTAAAGTGTGTAATAGAGTAAATATATGAAATGATGTTATAAAGTTTTTAAAGGTAATTGATCATTTTTAAGACATTAAGCTGCATCTGACATGCAGGATCTGTTATTCACAGATGATAACCTGCTGCAAAATCCAGCCTAAAGTTTCTCAGTAAGGTGATGCACCACAACAAGGCTGTAGCACATGATTCACATCAACTTCATACTTATCCAACCTTTCAGGGCTCTCTTGTGTCTCTTCCAGGAGGAACAGAGGCGCTGGCATCCTGGAAGAGACCACTCCCCACAGGATAGAAATGTCTCATCACATGACAAAGGTGATCACTCAGAACAACTTTTTATTGATTTGCGGTAATCCTCCCCTCTAGAGGCAGGACTGGACCCAAATCATTTTAAACAGTGACATCATCTTCAAATCACACACTAAGCAGGGAAAAAAGGCTCAATCACTGGCTGAGGAAGAGTGCCACATGGCTCACACTTGGCTAAGCGAGCAGCGCTAGCTCACAGCTGACAGACTCAGAGGAGGCGGCTGCATTCAGTTATCACTCAGAGAATAAAAGTCCCTTGTGTTGTGTTATATTTGAAGGGTTTATGATTTTACATCAAACTTTAAATTGTCCCTTAAAAGGCTTATTATTTGAATGAATGCAGGCAATGCTCATATTTGTTTACTTCCCCTTTTGAAGACTGAAATTGAATGAAATACCGGAAGGTACACCTGTGCGGTGCTTTTGTGTACTCAGACAGCTGCAATTCAATAAGCCACCACAAACATCAGCCTCCAGATCACATCCATCAAGCCCTCTCTAAAGCGATTCAACTAAACCATCACGAAGATAGGATGTATTAGAGGGCTGTTTAGAGTGTAAGTAGTTAGGTGCTTTAGTGGCAAAAGTCTTCAGTCACCCCTCATTTCTATACAATTTGCTTCAGACTCTGTTGTAATTTCTTAAAGTGGTCTTAAGGAACATTTTTCCAGACTTTTTGGAGGTCTTTTCTCTCAACACTGATTGATTTTTACCCATCTTCAGTTATGTCTTTGTACCTATTCAGGTGTATGTCTTGTTTGTTTGCTTGTTTTTTAAGCCACTTAACATTGAGCGAGGAATCCTTCAGGCACAAAAAAAGGCACTCAAGGGAAGAACCAGTGTTGTTTCTGTGCATAATGTCATGGTTCTCAAGATCTGGAGAGGTCGTGGTGTGTGTTTTTTGTCTTCGCCTCTCCCACCAGGGCGGAACTGGACCTTGATTCCCCGCCTCTGAACCCGCCCTGAACACACACCTGTGGCTCATTCACACTGATCCTGGCAGACTACTTAAGATGGCAAGAGAGGCTGCTTCCTCGCTGGATCGTCACACTACCTAGCGTCAGTGTAGCCTAGCCTTTGGAAATATTCCTTGTGATCCCCTAAGAGTTTCCTCCTAACATTGTTTTTCTCTGTGTACAGGCCTTCTAGATTCCCTGCCGTCTGGATTTCTGTGGATGTGTGTGAATGAGCATGAGCATTTTGGAGTGGACATTCTGAGTGAGTTGTGGATTAAGTTGAAGAGGAGCGTGTGTACCCCCGCCTTGGACCT
>VUQG01019770.1:15076-32640 GCA_015106755.1 Etia nguti | reverse complement strand
CTGCAGGTTTTATCTCTTTCCAAACAATATTGACTGAACCAGCAGCAAAAGAAGATCCAAACTACGCTTCACATTTCGCTTCACATAAACATCGTCATTAATTTCCTCTTACTTTTGCTGTTTTGCATTTCTGCATCATGCGCTTACTTATTACCCACCAGTCTACGGTGTCGGCCGCTGTTTTTATTTTGTTTTTTTACTTACTTCCGACAGGAAAGCCTCATTTCTGCTGCTCAATACTGAACAAATTTAAACTTTTTAAAATTATGCAAAATTGCAAAATGCTTAGCCAGAGGCTCATGTTTTTCTGTTTTATCCTTTGTGACTTTGACACAAAGGCATCTGCTGTGATGCTTACACCTTTGATAAAGTCTCACAAGTATCAGCTTTCTTTTTATAGATATAAAAATATGGATATGTACTGATAAGTGATCAGTTATAATATTTCTGACTGTCTGAGGCAAAATTTCCCCAATTCAAATCGAATCGAATTAGATCGAATCGATTCAGGACCTTGTGAATTGGAATCGAATCGATTTTAGAAGTCAGTGACGATACCCAGCACTACTGCAAATGTATGTGCTTATGCTTCAGGTATGTGTGCTCAAGGAGCAGCTTCAAAGTGAAGATAATATCTGTTAAAACTAAACTCATGTGGCATCATGCACTGCACTCTACCAGGGCGTGTGGAAATGCTAACACTGCCACCAAACAGAGCCCAGCGAGCTGTGATATCCAATGTTTAACTGCTGAAATATTTATGAGTATTTGGGGTTTTAGTCATCTTGATGAATGTGAGCTGGTCAAAGCTTTGAGGCTAAAGAAGGTAAGACTTCTAACTGGATTCCCATTCAGTCCTCTGAGGCGTCGTGTCTGCAACAGCAACAAGCTTCACTGGGACATCAAGCAATCATATTGATGGAGATGCAAGCTGCTACTTTCAAGATGCTGAGGCCCTTCAAGATGACGGAGCTCCTCCAACTCCAGGAAACAGCCCAGACATGGGGAGGATGCTGGTTTCACAGACCAGACCATCAGCCCTGCTCATTTACTGGTTGGACACCAATCACAGCATTAGCAAACTGGTTCCAGATAGTGAGGGCAGCTAAATTAAAATGCTTAGTCAAATCAATAGTGACTTCTGTGACTTCCATCACCAGCAGGTTATCTTTGACTTTTTTCATTATTTAAACATAAAGGCCATCCAGTGAAATGTCGAGAAAAAATGCCCACGCCTAGCTCCAGCCAGAAAAAAAACACCATCCAATAAAGTAATACTGGATGGACGATGGTGGCAGACGGAGAGGTAAACCCTTTTTTCTAAAGAGTGTGGGATCCAACACACTCCTAACAGAGTAAAAGTGCAGAAAAAATGGTTCCCTCCAGGGCAATTCTGGCAACACTTCGCACTAATATATTCATTCTATTATCCGTAAATGACTTCCTTTTTCACAGAGCGACACAAAATAGCACTAATATGGCTCCTAATATTTTTACCTTAACACAGTCTCTGCGCTGTGCAGACAGAAGCACTTTGAAACTGAAGGATTTGTGAACTTCAGATTCAGTTTTCACAGAGTTTTTGGCACGCGTCATGCTTTTTAAGCCGTGCTGCATTCAAACCACTCTTCATGTGTGTCTAACATCAAAGCATGTGAGCTTCACTGCCCATGCATTCAGCACAACATAAAGAGCTTGTTTCCGTGACTCAACCTATACAAAGTCAGTCAAAGCAACATCTGTGGTCCCTCTCATTTGGATGGCAGCCTGGAAGCGGGGCCAATGTGTTTCCAGGAAGACAGCCCGGCCTGGTTATTACTAGGAAACTGTCTTGGAATCCCCAGCGGTGTTTGCCAAGGATTTGGTTAAACTGCTCTCCGGCAGTTTTCAGAGCTCCGGTCCGTGTTTTTCTCCCTTAGGGTTACAGCAAGGCGGCTTAAAAGCAGCGGGGACCCCGCAGCAGATAAATGTTTGGACAGGAGAGGCTCCAGGTCTCACTGGAAACAATGAGATCAAAAAGGCACCATCAAAGCCATCGAGAGAGATCAAAGTCTGGCAGGGAGAACTTCACTCTGAATGCATATACCGACAGAGATGAGGATTAGAAAGCTGGCCTGTCACTGCTGCCAGCGGTGGTTTTATTCATGAATGTCACAGTGGAAATGGAAACATCAGGAAACCAGGCAAAGGGAGCCGTGCTGGAGCTGATGTACTGCAGTACGATTTAAAGAGGGCATTTGGTAAATGTTTGAAATATTTACCAGAAGATTCTTCACAACCGAGCTGATTGAAAAGCAGCCAAACTCTGTTGACACGACTATATTTGACTCAATAAAGGAACCAAGTTAGACGACCTTTGCCCCCGTGCTATCTGATATACCTAACAAAATTAATTCTGTTGCTGCTGAATGGGAGTCATTTTGTACAAAGCTATCCAGGAACCATTAAGGCTCATTAGTTTTCTCCCAGGCAATTTGAGGACCTCGCTCTTGTAGACGGCGAGGTGAATATTAGAGGTGGAAATCACCAAACACCACATCAATACAAAATTATTATTATTAATATCTGTTTTATAAAACAGGATAAACTTATCTCACTTTCACTAAGACCTGTTATAAATGTTGCCATAAGAAGGAGCCAGTCTGCTATCAGTCTGCTAACAGTCTGCGATTGAATGGGTCCAAGCTGGAAATTACATGCAATCTGTTTCTGATATTACAGCAATTAACTGTGATAAATCCACTCGTGTCCCCACAGGTACAACCACCACAAGTCTACCTTGAAGTCCAGTTACTGGACTTCAAGGTAGACTTGTGGACATTTTTGAGAAAGGAACAAACGTTCATGAGTCATAAAAGGTGCATTTTTGCACCATATCTTCCACAATCTGTGATATCAGGAGATCTGTGTTTGGCAAAATATACAAAGGCATTGGATAAAATATTATGTTCACTCTTAGAGTTACAGGTTTTATCACAGACTGTGCTTAGCTTTGTCACCAAACAAACACACACACACACAAAAAAAAACTGTCACTAGAGGTTCAAGAGTGATTTGATAGAGTACAAACCACAAGGGTACAAATAAGTCCACCTACACAAAGTAGTGCCTCAGAGGGCACCACCCCAGCTGTTCAACCACTACAATAAGGTACTTTATTCTTTCTGAGAGTGTATGAAGCATTCATACTGTTCTGTGTTTATTACTCTACCTCTCTCTTTATTCCACTTTGGGACTAATCAGCTGCAGTAGGGGTGAGGGTCTATTTTTCACTGCCCCAGTGGTCATCAATGGGACCTTTCAGAAAGGACCTTTCCTCTGCTGATTGAAACATCATTCCCTGCTGGACTAGCACACTGGAGCTATTGAGATGTGCTCCCTGTAACTCTCACACTATGGCTCTGTTATATTTAATAGTTATTCGTAGACCCCCGGTGCACTATACATATGGTATCAGCTTGCAGTAGGGCAAAGGTGCAAGGGGCCTGAAGGGGCACACATAAACAGTCTCTCAGTATGGAAGAGTCCATGTGAAAGATACAGGGAAGGTTTTCATTCCAACTCCTGCCTCATTCCAAAATAAATAGTCCCAAAGAGACAACGCAACAACATTTTAAACAAGCGAGTAAGGCGTCTGAGCCAAGACAGCAAAACAGAAAAAAAGCCTCCTCCGTATGAGGCTCTATTTAAAGAAGCCACCAATCAGAGCAGCCCGTAGCAAGAGAATCTAACGACAAGCCACTGCAAAGCCTGGTACATTAAATTTGACTTCCATGTGGCTTTCTTGCTTGTACTATAAAAAAAAGGCCTGTCAGCTCCCTGACGTTTTGAGGCCAAGCCAGCGATGAGACGAGAAAGGAAGAAGAAGTGCGGAGATGCAGAGAGAGCGGGAGGAGAGAGAGGTGCAGGCTGAGGCATACAAACCACGTCTCCCCCGCTCCCCGACCAATTACTAACTCACACATTGATTCATTGAGGCGGCGAGGTGTGGCGAACACGGCCGGAGACAAGCCAGCAGCAGCAAACGGGTGCCAGGTTTACACATTAATCTATACAAAACAATGCTGCAAGTTCACACGCTCGACCTGCTGAAGAATACATCAGCGGGCGGCGGCATCGGGGACTTCAATCCAAACACGGCCCACACAGGGCAAGCAGAGCGGGGCGTGATTGATGGGGGATTACCTGTAGGTCAAAGAATTTGCTGTATCTTCTGTAGATGATGTGGGAGGTGTTGTCCGAGTAGGTGACATTGATGAGATACACCTGCAAAGACAAAGAAGGCACAGTTGAAACTGCGGCTTGTTTTAATCTCTTAAATCCAGTAGACTTGTTTAACACTTCCACCTGAAAAAAAACACACAAGCTTGGACTCTGGAGTTCACAAAAGCAGCAAATGTGACAGCAACGAAGCACCGCAAATCCCAAATCCATCGCAAATCACACAAACGCTTCCCTGAAACTGACAACCTTCAAACACACATTTCATCACAAACACAATGTGCTTTGGTGGACCTCATGGCTTTTACAAAGAGCAGCCAAGAAGAAGAGCAGCATCGCTCAATCCCAACGGCGGCCGGCACCGGCGCCTATAGTGTGAAGTTCTTTCTCATGTTGTCGTGTGCACAAAGTTGAGTGTCCACGGCGACAACAACGGCCCGGCTGAGGGGTAATAAAGGGACTCTTGGTAAATGGCAAACAAATATTCAATAACTGTACTCGTAATGGTTTTCTGTCTGCCCAGCTGCTGTGCTAATCCTCGCAGCACTGGTGGAAACAAACTCGCAATCATTTGCCTAAAGCACTGATGCGTCACAGTAGCCGACGGTCATAAAACCGCCATCCAGCCACAGGATGGATGGTGACATCATCCCTCTTTTTCCAGCACACTGACCTGGCGGCCTTTACCCTGCCAGACGAAGCAATGCTGCAGCCCTGAGAGGCCTGATAAGATTGAGATAGAGTCCATTTATCTGTCAAGAGGAGGTAAGTGATGCTGCCATCATCTCTAATCTAATGAAACATAGATAACCAAGGTAACGGATCCGGAGGCCAGGAAATTTTCATCAGAGACGTTAAGAGCAGGTGGGATCTCTCAATTGCTGTTATAAAGGCGCTCAGAGAAGACCTGGATGTGAAATTACTCAAGTGGATAAGCTGTTACGTAACATTAGACTGCAAGCTTGAGCTGCCGTGGGCACAATCGAAAGCAATTCAATAAAACTGCAAGTTTTTTCCTGCATAAAGGAATTTTTGGCGCACCCCAAAGAGGTTTTAGTCAACCCCAAGAAAAAATGTTAAAACAAAACCACCGCCAAAATGATAAGAAGTGAGAATAAATGTTGAAATCATCTCTGAATGTGTTTATTAGCAATTTATGAAACAACTGTTCACCAAGCAACACATAATGTTAAACAGCCTCACTGCACAAACGCTCAAAGTGCTTCCTGTTCTGTGCAGTTCAAATATGGCCAAATATGAAACGCCCTAAATGCAAATATAGAAATGCTGAGTGAGCCCGCATTTTTATATTTTGGTTCCTAATGGATGGAAATACAGTGGACGGCATATCAGACACAAACCTTCATTACCGATGTTTGCTTAATGAAAAAAAAAAAAACATGGTCTATTTAATATTTTAGGATTTCTTTTACATAAAAGTTCACTTCATGGTTAAAAGTGACTTTAAAAATACTTTAAAAAATATTAATGCATTGATTTTAAGATCTAAACACATCAAACGTTTAAACTCATTTTGAATCCAATGGCAGCGATACGTCTGTGACATCATCACGTTTTGATGATATTATGTCCTGTAACTGATCAGATAGTCTTCATTCTTCAAAACGGAAATTCTTCCACAGCTTGTAGATGCACAGTGTGATTCTCAAAGATGCTCCTTTTGTACCCGATCATGTGACTGACGTGTTGCCAGTTTACCTGATTCGTTTCTTTTTAGTTCACTTTAAGTTTCCAGTCTTTCGTTGCCCCATCACGACGTTTCTGAGACATCAAATTAAAAATGTGCTCTTTTTTTTCATGACACATTAAAACGTCTCAGCTCAAACATGCGTTTAGACGTTGACATGTTTTCTGTGTCGTAGTGTGAATAAAGTATAAGTTTGCATTCTGGGTTTTTTTTGGAATTGCGGTTTGAAGTTCTCGTTTCGTTTAGGGGAGAAAATCACGGTCATTCTCGTTGCAGTCAGAAGAAAAGAGGTGAGCTTTAAAGCTCCGGCACCGCTGGACTTTAGTTCTTGTAGGTTTGAGGCAACTAAAGCTGCTAAAGTCAAGGTAAGGATCCCAACTATGCCGAAGAGACACTGATGTTTGTCGTAGTTTCAAATCTAGGATCAAGGTTTTTCCACCGCTGTTGCTAGAGACTATCCAAATTTCACTCGTGGTGCTGCTGCTGTACTTATAAGCTATATACATCTGGCAAGTACTCAGTGTACGCCTAAAACGGCCATTATCAAGTGATTTGCAATAAAATAGCACTGTCACCCAGCCAAAGCATTTCAGTAAAGTGGCCTAGACGCAGCGCAAACAGAAATCACTCAGCATCAAGTCACAGTGTGAACAGAAACAACTGACTTTGCCTCACGTTTAGCATTAAATAGGCAGTGTGTGTTTCCCCAGTGAGCCATTGCGGCTCTTTATTTCAGCAGACTCCATCTTTTGGGACTGATCTTACGCCGTCACTCCAACGCTCTGTACCTGCCAAGAGTCTCAAGAGCAGCGGCGACATGAATGAGGTTGAGTCAAAGACCCTGACGTTGATGCAGGAAGGGCAACAGCCCGAACAAAGGAACTTCCAGAACAAAGGCGGGGGTTAAAAGGCCTCGCTGCTGCTGGCAACGAGCCACCGCGGTACGTTCACTCTCATGTAAACATGGCTGCTGGCATGCAGAAGCCGCGACTGTCACACTGCACTGACAAACGTGCTCGTAGCACGGTGGGGTGTCACCACAGTGATTAGCTCTGGCATTTACTGCTATGAAAATGTGCTCCCCGGGGTACTGCTGAGTTACAAAATCACGAAAATGGCTCACTCAGCCACAGTCAGCAACAACCCAAGTGTCTGTGTGGTTGTGTAGCGTAACAAGGATTTGTGAGAAGAAGCAAAGAGCTCTTTTGACTGCTCGTTAATATCAAAGAAAAGAGAGCAAAAACTTTTTAAAACTAAATCAACTGGTGGTTGAGGTGTCCTCGGGTAACACGAGGCCTCGTCCCACCTTTAAAGCTTCACGTAATCATAAATAAGGAAGCAGAAACACACAAATGATCTAAAATATCTGTACCACTATTAGATTGACGGTCCCAGGAGCATCAGTGTCACTGTGCTCAGTAACAGCTGCTCTTTTCCTGCAGCAGAACAATGAAGAGGACGCGACACTAAGTGTAAAAACATCTAAATAACTACTGCATCGTTTTCTCTATGATTATCTACCGAGTGGCGTGATGCTGAGCCTATCAAAGTCTCCTGGACAGACTGGGTCACCGAAGAAGGGGGCCCAAAGTGTGCCCACAATATTACACCAGCAGCAGCCTGAACCGCTGATTCAAAGCAGGATGGATCCATGCTTTCATGTGTTTTACTCCAAATTCTGACCATCCCGTCTTTAAATTTTGAGACTCATCAGACCAGGCAAAGGTTTTCGGTTTAGAGGAGTCTGCGTGAAGCTTAGCCTCAGTTTCCTGTTCTTATCTGCTGTACTCCATCTGCTTTAAGCCATGCTGTGTTGTTCAGAGATGCTCTTCTGCATACCGTAGTTGTAACTAGCGGTCATTTGAGTTACTGTTGCTTTCCTGTCGGCTTAAAGTAAGCTGCCTCTCCTCTGACCTGTGAAATCAACGAGGCATTTCCACACATTTTCTCTGCTGCCATGTGATTGGCTGATTAGATATTTTAGCCAACAGGTGGTTGAACAGGCGTACCTAAGCTACAACTGAGTGCAGCAAAAACACTGCAAGCACAGAAAAACAACAAACATTCCTCCAGTGAATGGCAACAAAAACACTTAAAGCCCGACAGCTTCACATGTGCAGCTTCACACACTGCATTCAGCTGCATATAAAACCTTTGGAGCATTATTAGATGTTCAGACCAGTCTTTATGTTGTGAAATTTATATTTAACTATAAGTTAACTTTTTCTTTCTTTCTTTAATTGTTTCCAGAGTCTTGGGAATCAGGAGACAACAACATGATTCTGACACTGAAAAGCTCTTTACATGTTTTCTGAAAATAGTACTTTTTGCTTGTCTCATCAATCTCTTAGTGTCAAAGGCATTTTTACAAAATGCCGTACTGCCGACAGAAGATTTTGTTTTCACTTGCCTGCGCAGTAAAGACCAAACTGCTGGAGGCATTTAAATGAATGTGGTTACAGGTGCAACCAGCAGAGGTTCGTCTGACACAAAACCTTTAACCAGAGAGGGCAGTAAAGCACTGTGTAAAGCATTATGCGCCTTCTTCATTCATGCAGTAAACATAATGTGCGGTCAACTGACTCTTGGCCAGCTGGCTCAGGTAGGCTGTTGACTAGAGAAAGCAGGGAAAGGTTGTTGGATGTGTCATTTATGGAAATTTTGAAAGCGTGTGGTCCTCAATCTCCCCTTTTTGAATCCCCAGAACCACCACCACCACAAAATCATTCCTTCTACACTCGCTGCCTTAATATGTCCCTACTTCAGAAGACACCCTTAAAAAGTTAGGTAAAATAAGGAGCAGTCTTGGCTTCACTTCCACGGCACTCAGCTTAAGTCCTAACTTGCAAACTTCCCTCAGATTTGTTTTGGCTAAACTAATAGCCTCCACGACCCTTAAGAGAGCACACAGGTGTGGGATTAGCCAAGAAAAAACAAACTGCAAACTTCTGTCTCACTTCCTCGCTTCTGGGTCTCAGATTCTTGGTTCCCTGTCAAATATTCCTCCACGGTGGCTTGCACACCTTGATGAGTTTCCATGTTTCCATGAACTCCTAGCAGCCTACTCTGAAATTCACCAGTAGGACCAGATATTGAATATTAATCACATGTACTCGACTGCTTTGTGTGCCAGACTCAGACTCAGAGCTTTGTGATGATTTTACTGCACAGACAGTTTAATTTTTCAGTATCTATATTACATTAAGGAGACAGTTGTTTCCTATATGACCACTTGGTGGCAGTCCTTTTCCTTTTGTCTTTAGGGGGCATAAAGTGCACCTTATCAAACACAAACCCACACATGCGTGTCATAAATCCAAAATAAATATTTTAGATGAGATTATGTCCTAGCGATTAGGATATTAGGAGCACACACTACTGTTTTCTTTCCCCCCTTTTTTTATTGTTACTGTTCTACAAACTTAGAAAAACATAATACTAGTTGTAGTGTAAGTCCTTTGAGGTTTTGGAGGTTTGGCCAAAGTTTAACGCCTTGCTGGACTGTTTTTTTTCTTCTTTCATTTTTTTACTATCAGGCCAGCAGCCACTCCTAGGTTCATATCAACTGATTAATAGCCCACATGCAGGGCTGGGAGCTGTGCCATGAGGTGAAACGCACATGCAATAATTGTCCAGGGACTTTAAATGACACAGCACTAAGCTTTTAAAATTGCACAGATAGACCTAGAGGTCAAAAGGGTGTTGGTATAAACAAGATATTAACTTCACCTGTAAGTTGAGTTTAGGTCCTCAAATTATAGATACAATGTTAAAAGCACCGTCCTGTTTGACAGGTCCGTCATGCAGCCGGAAGTGCTCTGACCCTATGTACAGGTTCTGATACCCAGACCATGGCAGCAGATCCGGGTCCAGTGGGTAGCAGGTGGGCCTTCATGGATCGGGCTTGTTCTGGCACATCGTACCTGGTTTTAATGTTGTGAGTGATAGGTGATGTTTCTGCTTGTCGTAATCTGGCTCATCTCATTTATGCATCTTGTTTCCTGAATGAATATTTTACCACTTATGTGTTAAAAAAACAGCAAATTAAATTAAAAATGAGGTCTTTAAAAAAGAAAAGAGAGCAGTGAGAGTGCAGAAGCTGGTAAGGTAAATAACAGTGTTTCAGGATTTTGTTTTTATGGGCAAATTAATTTTTATGAACAAAAAAAACATTTTTTTTCTTTCCTCGATATTACAGCTGAATGATTAGGCTACAAGGAAACGTCCAGTTACACAGAGCATGTTTACCCAGGACTCCGCCTAAAACCCTACAGAACAATAAATGTAGAGACACACACACAAACCCAGACATACACACCCAACTGAGCAAACAATATTCCCTCAAAACAATCTCAGTGAATGTCACTAAAATACATTATAACCGCAGGTTATTGTCTTGTTTCCTCTTTGATAGTAGGCGGCACATGTTGGCACAAGTGACTCCGTTTTATAAAATGTTTTCACGGTAAATCCCAAGGCTTAGTCTTCAAGAGTTGACAAGAAAAGAGTTCGGTCTGTTGGGCACTCTCAAAGTGATCCCAATTCCTGTCCACCAAGTTTCCTGAAATTCAGCTTGGTGGCTTTTGAATTTTGCTGATTGACAAACAAACGGTTACAGACAAGGACGACTGTGAATGCTTTCACATGATTAAAATTAAAGCTACAGAATGAAGCAGATAATAAAGGTACAATAAATTTAATTGCTAAAGAACAAGATGTTCCAAATTTCTTGTTTACCTTAAGACCTACATTAAAGAATATGTGGTGACAAACTGAAGGAACAATTTGCCATCCTTTAAGGAGAAGTCCTTATTTTTTGCACGGCAAGACAAACAAATGGAATACAACTGTTTGCATTTTCTATTCAAATAGCTGCACTGGAAAGTAACCCTTAGGTTACATATGCTTAGGTATGCAGCTTGTTACTATGTTTCTGTTCTTAATGAATAGAAAAGCATTTTTATTGGATGAAAATGGTGCATATTTGCTTTCTGACTAACATAAAGTGTAACAGATTCAAAGGTCATGCAAAGCAGTACATTGTGTGTATTTTGTGTGTCTCGTCAATGTCGGTCACAGGCTGTGACCAAGGAGCTGTCTTAGATTATATCCATGGAGACATTTGTTGTGATGGCACACGCCTAATGGAGGAGGCTGTCTCAATGTGTGACACGGCCTGAGTACAAGGTGTTATCAAATATCGGAAGTAATATTAATATTTGAATACTTTCTGGGGTTTCCTTGTTAACTGAAACCTGCTGCTGCTGGTGGTGGTGCTGTTGGTGGTGGCAGCACTGGCATGCATGCACGTGTTATTCTCAATTTTATGCTCATCTCAGTCTTTGCATTCAACAGTCGCTAGGAGTTCTCATTTTTCACGTGGCCTCTGAGTGGATGTCACACTTACAGGCCACGTGCACACACGATGGAAACAATACATCACCTCTCAGAGAGCTTTGACAAAAAAGCTTGAGTCTACAGAAAGCTTTGTTTACACCTTGTCATTATGGAGATAAGCACTAACCTCATCCTCCATGGGACTCAAATTAACAAGGGTAGTGTATACAGAGGACACGTCTTCAAAGACCCCGAGGCAGAAGCTAAACTTACCTTACAGGGTGGCCTTTTTTTCCATAGGAGAGAAGAGAAAAGAAAGCAAAGAGTGAAAGCACCAAGGACAGGGGACAAAGGGTAAAAATGGTTGTCACCGTGTCCTTTTAGATGAGCTTGGGTTTGTAGGTTAACAGCTGATGGTGTTGCAGCTATTTTGTTCCAACATCCTTTGGAAAAAAAACAACAGAACAAGGTGTAGGTGTTTGGTTATAACACATAAACCTTGGCAGACCCTTGAGGTCTTGCTTAACCGATAACCAAAACAATTGCCAGAACCTACATCCGCCCTCCAGAAGAAATGTGCAGTGATATTTGTATTCAGCCCCATTCATCTCACATTCTTCCACAAGCGCTGGGTTAAGTTACGCCCCAAATATGGTGAATGTGGCAGGCTTGATGTTACCAGAGCTTTGGAGGAATGGACAGGATATAGTATCTGAAGGATGGCCCGGGGCTATTCATTCCGGCTCCTTTGCGAGAGAACAGGTTTGATGGCTTTGCCTGTTATTGTTTGAATTTGTTTTATGTGGTACGGTCTGTTGGGTCCAAAATGTTCTTCCTGTATGCTTTTTCTTTTCCTTGTTTAATTTCAAAGTAACTGCTCTGCTTAACTGACGTGAAGCTATGTGAATAAATACAGTTGTGGCCAGAAGTTCATTCTGACTCATCATAAAAATTGTTGTGGTCATTTATGGGCCTTTAATGTTTCCTTTGAACTGATTTTTTTACAGGGTGGATTGTTGATTGTACTGCGTACATCTTTAAAGACCTTCAAAAACAAGAAATGCATGTCCAAGTTTGAATATATTTTGTTTTTTGTCTACTCCACACAGGCTCAAACACATACAGACAAACTCAAACTTGATGGTAGCCATCAACAAGCTTCCGGTATAACTCTGGTTGGATATTTGACTACTCTTCTTGGAAGAATTGGTAGAGTTTATTTAAAGTTGTTGGTTTCCACATACAGTCCCGGCTTATAAGTTTAGTCCACAAATTTTCAGGAGGGTTGAGGACGGTGATTTGGGAAGATCATTCCAGAGGCTCAATGTTAGCCTGCTTTATCCAATCCAAAACCAGTTATGAATTTATAAAGTACAGCCCACTAGATATCATTGCTTATATGAGTTTTATCTATTTTATTTTTATAAACTTTTTTCTTTAAACTTCATTGCCTTTGAAGATGAATGTTATCTGAGGTTGATATTGTTCTGTGGCCTTTTTCTTGTCTTGTCTTTGATTGAATTTGGTAAATGCTTGATGGTATGTTTTTGGGCTCTGGCATAAGAGTTTTTGAATACTTCTCCTGTTGGTGGAGTTTTTCACTGTTCAGTTGGTTTATGGCCTCTGCTTCACTCCCTAATGAAGGCTTGTGTGCTGAAACACGTTGGAGCTTTAAGGTTAAGTATAACCATCCCATGAGAAAAGGTATTTTGAATTATATATGAAAAGAGAGTGCTGTGGAGTTCTTTGATACCCCGGTTTTGATGTGTTTGGGTTCATTGTCCTCTTGGAACACCCAACTGCATCCAAGTTTCAACCATCTAGCTGTTGATTTGAGGTGAAGCTTTGAGGTAGTCTTCCTCCTTCATGTTCCATCACTTTGTGCAATGTACCACTGGCAGCAAAACAACCCCAGAGCATGATGCTACCACCACCATGCTTCTCAGTTGGTACAGAGTTCTTTACTCCTCCATACATAGTCATTGTGGACAAACAGCTCAATAGCTGTCCCGTTGGACCATAATACTTTTCTTCAGAAGGCTTTTGGCTTGTCCATGTGGGTAGCTGCAAAGTTCTGTAGAACTTTATGGTTCTGATTTACACAAAATTGATGGTGTTGATTTTGGAGCAGAGGTTTCTTTCTTGGTCGGCACCCTCTCGGTCCACGGCGGTTTAAAACTCGCTTCACTGTGGACAGAGACGCTGGTTTTCCAGCAGTTTCCCGTGAACGGCAGGCTTTAGCCTCAGTGGTTCCAAGAGCATTTCTGAACAGCCTAAAAACTTTCCTAACTTCACTAAGGAGAGGTTATGAAGCCTTGGCTTTGTCAAGTTATAAGGCATTATAGAAGCTTCAACACCACTTAGTAAAAGATTTATATGTGAGTATATGTATATATTTGAGCCTGTATGTATATTTTTGACTCCATGTGGATTCTTGTTTTTTAACTGTTTAACTGTTCAAAGAATTAATTATGAGCCCAAAATTACCGTGACATTAATCGATGATGAATATACATAAACTTCTGACCACAATATTTAAATTGCATTTAAAACTATGAGTATGTATAAATAACCACACAGAAGGAGAAGAGTTGTCCAAGAATTTTCAGATGCATTTTTATTTTCTGATTACTGCAGCGATGTGTCACCATCATGTATAAATAAAACATTCATTTTGTGCACAGTGAAAAAGAAAATTTTTCAGAGAACGCGTCATTGTCTGAGCTGGAAACGTCTGAGACTTCAGCAAATGTTTAACCAAAGTGAAATGATACAACAATATAAAAAGCACTTTAAGGTAGAGAAACAGAGCAAATAACAAAGGTATGGCCACAAGAGAACACAGATATAAATAATCACAAAAATTTGGTAATTGACGTTGTAACCAGCCAAGCATTTACCAATGTATATAAATATATAAATCCATATAAATAAAATTAACTCATTGTAACTTATGCTTGAACTATAGCCAGCGAGCCCCTCACCCAAAGCACAGGTAGCTAAAACTGATCCAAAGCACAATGCTCATCGCAGCTACCAGACACACTAAAACTCACTTTCTATCTATAGATCAACTATAGATAAGGAAGACTTTGGTCAGCCATATCACTGCTTTAAATTTGGGTTAATTTGCCCACAGTATCTTTGCATTCTACATGAGACAGCAAACAGTTGTTATTTGATTTCAGGGGTTTGTGAAGTAGAGTTACGTAATTACCAAAGCCAAGCCTAAAACACAAAGGTGTGTTGTATCAATATTTGCTCATGCTCAGAGCTGAGCACACCAACCAGAAATACCAACAGTTAATAAACTAGAGATAAAGCAGGGCTCGGCACATATCTCTTCTGTTATTTTGGTTTAATATTACTCACGCTGACTGGGAAAATCTTTTTAACAGAGTCTTAACACGAATGTTTTAAGACTCATTGCATAGGTTGGGCTTTTTCTCAGTCCTCTCTTTTAAGATCAGCTAAATGACATCTACATTAAATGTGTAATGTGCCCTGCCAGTCAGTATTACAGCTCATAAAGGCAACTAAAAATAAACAAACACCAAAAAAAAGGTGATAGTGGTTCTTATGCAAAACCACAGATTAACCGCTCACAATGAGTTCACGAGATAACATGGCATCGCAGATACATCAGATAAACAAACATACACACACTTAAAAGGGAAATTTCACTGATGTTACATTGCAAGTTTAGTTTACCTGTTGCATTAAGTCCCACAGAGCCGGACATATAATGCCTCCTGTGACTCTGAAGGAAATTTGGGCTGTGTCTAAAATCATCTCGAACTCACGTAGTCGCCTCTCACTATGTAACACTTGAAACGTGACAGTTCGCTCTGTAGTGAGCTGTAAACTGAGAAGGCCAGACATAAATTTTACAGACTGGATTCAGACACTATAAAACAATCAGTCCACTTTTTTGTAAATAGTGACTTTAAAGCCTGGAGCTTAAAAGGCAATAAAAGAAAGACAAGTCTAGTAGTATTTCGTAGTGAGATGAGCATGCAAATCTGCCCATATATGACCCTATCATGCAAAACACACATGTGGTATGCACTCACACGGGACATTTGTTGAAAAACACAAGGAAAAAACAAAAACAAACAAAAAATCAATAAGGACAAACAACATATCATAAGACATCTCACAGGACATGTGTGAAAGCACTGTTCTGCTGCCTGTCTAATACCATGGGGTAAGGCTGGAGGGTTTGGGATGTAAAGAAGATAGTAAGGCTCTGATTTCCACATCGTTCCATTAAGATCTTCATGTTTTCAGTCGGGATTTGCAGAGGCGGCTGATTGCCGTGGTTTAGGGTGAACGTGTTGTAAAAGGAGGGCTCAAGGTGCTCTAGGATCTAAGGTGTTGAGTTATAAGAAATTATTTACTGATTCATGCTCCTCCACACATTTTCTGTCTCTTTACCTTCATGTTTCGTTTTGTTTCTTTTAGGTCATGAGTGCCATCGTGCTCTCCGGCTGGCCGCCAAAGATGCCTGAGAAAAACTCCAGCGCCAGGCGCACGTGGATGGGTACAAAGACGTATGAGGTGTAGACGACCATGGCAATGGCAGAGAAAAGGATGGAGTTGAAGATGGATTTTTCCCACGGCTCCAGGACATAGATGCCGGTGATGAGCAGGTACTGGTAGTACAACCAAGCCAGGTACTCCCTCAAGTTCTTGAAGTTCATCCTGCAGAAGTACTAGTAGTAGAAAAAAAATAGAAGGCTCAGCAGAAACTTTATTAAGTACTCATAAGCTGGAAATAACATCGGTGGTGCAATTTTTACAGTTACACGGCTACACATTTTTTATATTTTATCTACTGCATCTCCCTTTTAAAATAATGAAATAATAAGAAGGATAAAGCGGTAATACTTGAAAAACATACTTTTTAAAGCCTGTAAAACCACCTGGATTATAAAAAAAACTGTGAAAATTATATATATAAAAATAGCTACTCTCTATTCACAGACAAGGTATTGTTTGTTTACTACAATCCTGGAGATAACTGTATAACCACCACAGAAATAATAATAATAATAATAATAATAATAATAATAATTTGTAATAATTTGTAGCAGTGGGTTTATTAATAAGGAAGACTAAGGGGAGCTCGGAGCACTCTTTCAGCCCTCAAAACCGACAAAACGTGCCCTGAGGGAGCACTCAAGCAGGCCACACGGAGGCTCAGTCTCCTGTGGGCTCAGTCTTGTGGGTGGAGAAACACCAATAAAATTAATCCCGTGGCTCCCACGTGACATTAAACAGTCGTTATTATTATTTTCTCGGTCCGCGTATTCACACATGGCACAATCACAAAAAAACGTGATAAAAAAAATTAAAAAAAAACTACAAAAAATAAAGGTTTTTTTTAACAACCACAGAAGAAGAAGCAGCATCACAGACCAACGAACTGAATTTATGGACAAATATAACTTTTTAGTTTTAAAACCAAGACTGTGATGTTATCAGAATACGTCTTACTAAATATGATAAATGATATACTTTGAAGCGGTGGCAGGCAGTGATAGATCCTTCTAGACAGGTAGGGGGTGGGGCCAGCAGGTGCGTTACAAGTGCAGGTGCACTCTTCTAAATATCGTGCAATTTATTAGAATGTGAAAAACAACGTTTTCTTCTCAGTGCAGGCCCGCTATCATCAACAGTTTGTAATCAAATAAACTTCCTTGTTACAAAAAGGGGTCTAATAACTGCAGGACTGTTGTCCTGAAGCCTCCACGAGGTAGTTTCCTGTGATAGTTACCTTTCTTTTTTCATTACTGTTAGGATGGTGCCTTGCTTAAAATGCCAAGTTTGACCCAGAAACCTGCAAGAATTTGCGCAAAAGTTATAAATTGTGCCCAAATGACATAAACAAGTGCAACTAGAGTTAGTTATCAACCCACAGCAATGATTACTAAATTTAGATTTGAATACATGTGTATAGACTATATATTAGAAGGCGTGTGCGCTTATTAGCTCTTGAGCCATTACTTCAGCATGTGCCATCACTCACCTCGGCAGCCGACGTGAGATTCCTTCGTTATACTGAGATTATGAGACCAGTGGAGTCCCCCTGCTGCTGCTGCTGCTCCGCTGATTTGTGTAAACCAAAAAGCTGCTTCACCAGTTTACCACCAGCCTATATGTGGTACACACATGACACCACACCCACTACCCGTGCTTAGACTCGCGACTCACCTGGCTCGCAGATCACGCAGGTGGAGTGTCCGAGAGCTGCGATGCATAGGCCGCTGTTTGTTTACGCAGAGAAAAAGAAAAC
>VUQG01019770.1:0-13841 GCA_015106755.1 Etia nguti | reverse complement strand
AGGTTAGTGAAAAACAAGAGCTGCGCCCCCCTCCTCTCTGAGTCAAAATGTGAAACTAACACACCCTGTGATACACACATTCCTCTGGTGTTTTATATTACATAAAGCTTGCTATTGGCGGGCTGAACTGTTCCAGCAAAGATGGTGGCATGTTTAACCACAGTTCCAGTGTGGTTCGCTTTAATGCATTCACATTGAAAAAAAAAAGTCAGAGGTGGATTTAATAAATTTAATAACCGCCCCTGTTAAATATATTCCAAGTTTTTATAGTTCTAGTTCATTTATTGCTTCTAAACAACTGATTTACTTTCATATTTAACGATTTTGTCACCGTTTTTATATATTCACACTTGAAATCCCACAAGCCTCACATTTATTATAATACATTGCTATATTATCCTGCATATTCTCAGAATATCAAGCAACATAATCCAAAAATGTTAAAGTCTTGAATTTTTACTGGTCCAAAAGCCTCAAATTTGAGTGTTCGTGTGAGAAAAATTGTTCTGAAGAGCATTTCTGGTAAAAGAGTTGGCTTCAATATGCCGTGAAATCCAAAATTAGTTTGGATCTTTACATTTTTGCACCTTTTGAGCAAGCTGGAGCTAGGAGCTGGTCATAAATGTGCCATTATGGTCCAAAATGGTTTCCCCGTCACTTCAGATCTGAAAAGAACATCATTATCAGGCAACATGTTTTTCACATCACTGGAAAATGTTGGGATGTGCAATGTTTGTCTTTTCTTCCTGGGTTTAGAAGAATGCATCCTGTGATTGGAGACTTTTGCCAACCGGAGGCCTTCTATTTTTTTTTTTTCTCTAGCCTAGATCAGGTTGAGCACTATTAGTGAGGAATTGTGAGGAACACGGTGGCACAATGGGTTAAGCATAGACTTGAGAGCATGATTTGAATGAACTGTGAAGGCACAAATAAGCGCTGCCTCACATGTAGTGCATTTAAAGCGCATGCTGGTGTGACAGGCTTTAAACAGAGAGGGGAAGAATGCCCATTTTTACACTTTCGTTTTTAAAACAGCTCGCCTCACAAAGACTGTACGCTCGCTGGCTGAAGGTGTTGCAGCTGGACGGCATTTGCATTTTGCCCACAGTAGCCAAATTACACCATTAACAGACTTTGCTCAGCTTGCTGCAAGCCTCATTTAAGTGAGTTACTTCCCATATCTTTCTAGCACAAAGCTCCCTCTGGTGGATGAATAAAGCAAAGCACTTCACAACAAGAGCCTTTAAACCAGCAGAAAACGTGTGGGTAAGGATTTATTTTGATAAAGAAGCAGCAACCGCTTCATTTTTATATTATTCTGATATGACAAAGAGGATCATATAAACACATAACCCAGTTTGGATAAAAATCCACTGAGAGAGCATGGAGATAAATTATCATATGTTTCATATGACTGAGCGCCATTATGACTCACAGTTGGTACGTTTTAACCATGATAAACCATTACACCACTGGATTTTTTTGCTCCAGGATATCATCTGTCCGTGTTTGAATCAGTCCCCAATTTGCAGACAGTTCTAAATCCGGTGTGCAATTGCACCGTTGTATCATAAACGGGCCTTTATTTGATAAATTGGCTGTCGGCGTCACAATGGCAGAACGGCGACTGGTTAGTCCGTCATCATGTCGGCACCCTCTCCTCCTGTGGCATCCGTTAGACTCAGCTCCTCCAGCATCTCCGCCAGGGAAACGCGTGGTGCTCCGTCATCATCAGTGTCGCTCTCCACCGGGATCTTTGACGCATCTGAAATTGAAAAATCAGCATCTGCTCATTAAGTGCCTCATGCATCATCTGTAATGAACGTGTGACACAACTTCCATCAGAACCTCAAGCAGCCGTTGACAGTAAATGAGCCGTAACCTGACAATAGAAACCTAAACAAAGGCTCTAAAATCTCTCTCTCGATGCTGCTGCTGGAGTAAGTCTGTGCTGCGGTCATCAGCTGCTCACCTCTGTAGATATTGACGTTCTTCCTCAGTGCCTCATCTTCCTCCAGGTCCTCCAGGAAGTCCTGATATTGCCTGAAGACAGAAAAGTGAGTTGAGAGCAAAACCCGTTTGGTTACTTTAGAGATAACGAAAGAAAAACCCTTCTACGTGATACTCAGCGCTCTTAGTACACTAAACAACTATTAACTCCCTTGAGTTCTCATTTCAGGTATCGGAAGTGTTTTTCCTATATGGTCTGTACCAGAGACATGTGTGCTGGAAGTAATGGCTTTAATCTTAAGATAAGAATAAGGGCCTTTGGTTATTTAATCTCACCTTAAAGGGAGGGAATATGTAATCAGTTCTGCTTGTTAGCAGTCTAGCAGTTTTTAACATGTAATTTTCAAATTTTGTGCGTTGATAGCTCAAGCTGACTTAATTTTAGTGAAAAATTAGGTCAAGGTCATAGAAAATGTTAAAGTTAAAAAACAGCTTAAAACTTTATATTAGGCGCAATTTTTATGGATCATTTAAAACTTCACAATAATATACTAGTCCTTCGGGGACACGAGTACCTAGGTTGGCTAAGCATTTGGCGTTCATTGCTAGCTCCAAAGTAAAGTTGACCTTAGGAAAAAAAAAAATGTCAAGAAACCATATTGAGTAATATATTGTATCAAAGGGAGCGAGCTGTAAGAGACACTTTTTATGTTTTTTACACAACGCCCTTCGATGTCACAATGAGACCATAACAGGCTGACGCCAGCATGACTTGACATTGTAAAACATAAAAGTTTTAGTATAGCCTTTTACCTCTGGGAGAGTTGTCCCCTATGAGTGCTCTTGTTAAAGGGATATTTCCAAGGCGTTTCAAATTTACGCTAATTTTTTAAGAATACTTCATGAGGCGCATGCTTGTAAGCCATACTTCATTCACCTCAACAGATAATGAGCTGAACAGTCTTACCTCTCATCATCTGTGTCCATGCCTTCACGGTCTCTGGCCATCTCTTGCAGTTTCCAGTTCCTGCGCTTCACCCTCCTGCTGCGGTCGTAGCTCTTCTTGATCAGCACCTTTGATTGTACAAATGCTCAAATTTAACAACACACGGCATTTTTGTTCCTGTGTGATTAAATGAAGGGATGAACTTTCAGAACTGAAGGGAGCGTTTTATTTTGCCACTAGAGGTCAGTGTTAATCAAGTCAACAAATCGTGTCTGCTGAAGTGCAGGAGAGCCTTACCACATCAGGAACATGGTGAGGGTTCATCTTATTAAGGAACTCATCATTGATGTTGGAATTGGCAAAGTCAAACCTACAAAATAAGAAGAAAATGAACTATTACATGTAAACACACTGACCATTATTTCATTATTTATTATTATTTTAATTTATTTATTGTTATCGGACTGATCTGGGTACGTACCCCAGCACCAGGTCTCCAATATTGAGAAGGTGGCCCAGGAATGTACGGCAGTGATACTGCTGACTGGTATTCATCTCTGATGTTTTCTGAACCCACACCTCAGCCAGGGTGTGCTGTATACACACAACCACAAAGAGGGAAGGGAAAATCCAAAATGTTTAAAGCAATCAAACAACATTACTCCTGTTCTTTCGTCCAAGTTTGTTCATTCAGGTGCATCAATAATAATGTAACACACACACACACAGAAAAGAGCGACGGGAAACTACACACTGCACTCGCCTCAAAAGAAACACTCCCGACTGTTTGTGTCGATTTGGCTCGAATCCAGCATACAGGTTCAGGGATAATGTAATGGTTTGCCATTGATTTTACTTCCAAGGGAAGAGCAATGTTCCCCCATAATGCAATCTGTTCTGCACCAACACACACGCACCCTTACCTTGTTGGACCTCATGCCAGCTCCAGCACCCAGCTTCTGGTCTCTGATGATGTCAATGTCCATGACTATGAATTCCTCCAGCTGGCTTGGGTTGAAGAGACCGTTGAAGGGATTGCGCCAGTATGTGTTCCCGTCCACCTCGGCAACTAGCGAGATACTTTTGATTATTTAGAGTAATTCATTAAAAAAAACAGCACTTAACTTTCCGGATATTTAAATCCATTTGTCTGGAAAAAATACATACACTACTCAAAAAATATGAAAGGAACACTTTTAATCTGAGTATAGCATCAAGTCAGTTAAAGTTCTGGGATTCTGACCCAATATAAGGCAAAATTTGGACCCTACGGAGGTTACACAGGTAGGTCCGACACCTCCAGGATGGCACATCAATACACTGCCAGAAGGTTTGCTGTCTTTCCTAGCAATTGCAGAAGGTCCTTAAACCATCTGACAGAACAATCAGAAACAGAGTTAATGAGAGTGGCCCGACATCTTCTAGTGGACCCTGTGCTCACTGCCCATCACCGTGGAGTCTTACTGGCATTTGTCAAAGAATACCAGAATTAGCAAGTCCACCACTGGCGCCATATGATAGCAGGTTCACCCTGAACATGTGACAGATGTGAAAGCCTTTGGAGAAGCTGTGGAAGATGTTAAGCTGTCTGTTACATGGATCAGCATTATCAGTTTAGTGGTGAGTCAGTGATAGTCGGGGGGGGGGTGCACAGACCTCTACAGGTGAGGCAACAGCAACCTGACTGTCAAATTGGGAAGAAATCATTGAACCCACTGTCAAACCCTGTTGTGGTGCAGCGGTTCCTGGGAACCTCCTGGTGCTCGACAATGGCCGGCCACATGTGATGACAGTTTGAAAACTGATACGACTGCCTGGCCCCCCGATGCTGGCCTGACGTAAATCGAACAGAACACCTCTGGGACATATTTTTCAGTCCATCTGACAGGTTGTACCTGAGACTGTCCAGGAGCTCAGTGATGCCTTGGTCCAGATCTGGGAGGAGATCCCCAAGGACACCATCCATCATCAAGCACAAGCACATGGAGGCCATACAAACTACCAAGCACCATTTGGATTTGCTGTAATGAAATTTCAGTAAAATGGACTAGCCTGCCACGTCCTTTCTCACTTTGATTTTTGGGGTGTATTTGAATTCAGCCCACTGTCGGTAGATTACTTTCATTTCCTTGAAAAGATGTGGCAAGTTGAGCCTTTCAATCCTAACAAATTACCCAGCCCATATCAGTATAGATATCCAGCGTGTTTTCTAAATCTTCCTTTAATTTTTCTAAGCAGAGTATTAAAAATATTCCAAGTCTGATTGATCCATAAGTGCGTTTTCTTTCCGTTCATACTCTAAACAAACTAGACAGGAAGATTGTCTTCCCGTCTATACTGCAACCAAACTGTACAAGCAGAAAAACAGAAACAGATACTTCTGATACATGAGTTAATTGCCTTGTGCCGCTGAATCTGCTCGACCGCCTTGAGGCTGTTTGTGCTTTTCAACCAGCTAAAAAACTTTCTGCTCCAAATATAGCCTGCTCTTTGAAGAGTAATTAAAAACGTGTGTGCTGCTTCAAGATGTGGAGGACCATCCAGCCTCTCACAAAATGAGCGATTACGCCACAGGCAGAGGAAGCAACCCATCACTAATTGTCTCCGTGCTTGTATTGGTAATAAGTCCCCCTAAATCAGATAACTTGGCTTTGATAGAATAAATAATGCAATCTGAAATATGTTTTGCTCTCTGGGAGCACGTCTAATATCGTGCTGTGACTGGAGAAGAGAGAACCAGCTGAGTAAAATGACTGCGTGGAACACGTGGTCACCAAACTGGGGTCAGTCTAGTGCGGTTTAGAAGGGTGTCGGCCAAGCAGCGACTCTCGGTAATGCAGGAAATACTTTTGGTGTTATGAACAATACAAGAGTGAAAAATAACCAACCTGTGGTAATGTTTCTAAAAGTGCAGATACTAAAAAAAGAGGCTAAACAGAGTGCACAGATGAAACAGCTGGTTTATCAAAGTCATTTAATGGGAAACTACTCGGATGAAACAGTTTATAAAATGTAAACGTAAAACGGGCTGCTAAACATCTCATAACACAAAACTGCTACTGTTAATTACAAATAAATTATTGAACAATTTTCAGTTGAATATCTGCAGCTTAACTCTAAAAGCCCACTAAAGCTCTTTTCTGAACTGAGTGGTTTCTGTCATATTTCAGGGACGCTTCTAGAACAAAATGACTACGTGTACATCAGAAATTAGTGGAAGTTACCCATGGAAAAACCCAGAAACTACCATATCTTTATGGATTATATACTGATGTGTCAAACTTGTCATTAAGGTACAAGAGAGGCCGCCAAATGTCGTCTTTACGTGGGAAAGAGTTAAGCAAATTGCGTTTACTGTGAGATTACTTATAGGAATTCAAAATAGGGATGGGCACTTTAAACAAACAAATAAAAACTAATAACAATAACAAAAATTTAATATAAGTATTTTTTAAGACAAGAAACTGTTTTAAAAATATTCATTTGAATTGAACACTGTCCAATTCAAGGAGATGAGAAGGGTGGATAGATAGTTTTAGGACTGTGAGAGGAGGCCAGAGTACCCAGAAAAAGCACCCAAACAGGCACAGGTAGAACATCCAAACTCCACACACGAAAGGCCCGCCCGGCCAGTTGTCTATCCCCAACTTAAATTCCATCTCTGACAACGCACAAATACGTGAGAAATGCTTCTACAATTAACCAGGTGAGCTGCAGACAGCTGTGGTGTCAGCTAAATGGGTCAAAACTCCTCCGTACTCACTCTGCAGGGTGCGGGGGTCGATCAGATGGATGGTGCTGGTGACGCGGATGCACACGCAGACTTGACCCATGTTCCCCAGGCTCTGCGCCAGCCGAGGTGAAAGGCACACAACGTTGTCCTGGCAACCAGACACAACCAGAAAATCAAGGGTCAAACTGAGGTCACGTGGAGTAAAAAGGCTTTGAACTTGTGCAGAACAGCTTGTTTACTCAAAAAAAAGGACTTGATGTTTTCATTCCCCCTAGTACTGAAATACGAGGTGTTAACAAACCCAGTATATGTCATGATATTAAAGGCATTCAACTGTAGTGGCAGGCCAATCAACTACTGAAAATGACACCTGGCAGGGATCAATCAATCCCAACCGTAATTTTAATGTTATCGCTTTCCAGTTCAATCTATCATCACCTGTCACCATTAAACACAAATTCAACCCTTTTTATAAACTAACAGAAATATGTCTGATGTGAAGGCTGTAGGAGTGACGAGGACAGTCGGGTGTATCTCACTGCCAACGACGAATCGTGGTCTAAAACCTAAATTCAACTAAAATGAGTTCCAAATACAAATGCAACGGTTTGCTGGATACCTTGCAGACCGGTACGATCTCCATGGAGAAGGTGCTCTTGTAGTTGTATGTGTTTGAGTGGATGTCGTGAGAGATGAGACGCTGAGATGCTTTTGACCTTTAAAGTTAAAAAGAAAGTATTAATTTTTATTAGTAATATTAAAACATTCACCAACACAGTCGAGCTCGTTAAGTGTCGGTTGGACAAATGGTACAACAAAAGGCCCTAAATGCACTAAGATGTTGTGCACACATGGAAGGAAACATCCTGTGTAGATTATAATTATATAAAAGGTTTCTGCTATGCAGAAACAACACTTGTATGCTGTTTCAAATTAACTAAAGAACCATAATATATTCCCCTTTCTTTATAATGGGTTACATTTTCTTCCGATTCAAATTTATTACCGACAGGCTACATTTTGCTAACACCTGCTAGCTAATCATCTCCACTTCTACACACAAATTCTGAACCCTGGCAGATGTCATCACTGAACACTTTGAAGGTCGTGCTGCGTGTTTTCAGAGGCATGGACTGAAGCAATGTTTACCTGCAGGGCACGGTGCACTGCAAGAAATCCACCATCTTCTGAGCATGCTGCTTGGAGCCGTAGTAGAAATCAATGCCCTCTGCGAGAAAAAGCAATACCATCAAATACACTCCACTGATATATTTATCACAGGCGTTCACAGGTCATCGCCACGCCAAAGAACATATGCATGAAAACGGCACATACCACAGAGCAGATGAAGAGGAAAGAAAAATATGGCAGCCACATGTAACCCTCTTAAAGCTTTCAAGTCCTGCCGAGACACGGAAATAATTTAAACAACCCCATCGGGCCAAACTTCTGCTTAACAGTCCCATCCAAGAATACAGAGGACTGCTGCTGAGATGTCACTCAATGCACAGCATGTGAGCCTCTGTGCACAAAAGTATGTATGAAGTAGCACTTAGCATCCATAAGAAGGTAAGAAACAAGCTTGCTCTGCAGGCAGCTGGTAAGGAACGCCCGCTCTGATTAGAGCGCGCTGATTAGATGTACAACGCGTGCCCCTGAGAGGCCCACGTGAGGACAGCTGCATGGAGTTATTGGTGCCAGTGATATGCATGCATGACTGGCTGTCTGGTACGGGAAGAGGTAATTAACACTCGACACATCATTATGTTCTCCTTCGCTCTAACCCACATTAGTTCCGCTGGTGACAACTAGGGCAAGTTTCCCACTTTGCAGTGTAATTTGGGTAAAAGTCCCCACAGCAGAGACGAGGCATTTCCCCTTTAACCCTCGGCACCCCATAACAGCCGCGGCAGGCTGGCAGGTTTCCACTACTGCCTGTGTATAAACACATCATTGCACACACAATACTTTAATATATTTAAATAATATGCACACATTTAAAAGAAAAAAAGTGTTTGTCAATTAAATATTTGTAATATTTTCAGTTTTTTCCCCCTCATTCACCTCAGGCAGTCTGTCTGGCATTCATCAGTAATAAATCTAGACTGTCAGTCCACTGTTTATGTCAGCTGTCAACATGCCCGACGTGAAGCCTCCACGTCTATTTACTCTTGAGGATGCTGTAGAACGTCGTCGAAGGAGTCGGATACGAGTCGATCAAGCCAGCGGAGCTCATTTCTGACTTATGACAACGACGCTGAAGTAAGTTGAGGCTATCCCGAACTTTGCTGTCAGTAAGAGCTGCCGTTTTTGCTGGTGTTAGCCGCTGTTACTGAAGCTTTCTTTGAAATAGATCTAACACTGTCAGACTCGGGCAATTGGCGTATAAATGTTCATATGATGCAAGAATAAAAATCAACTGTTTATCATAGGGAAAGTGAGATTTTATAGGACACTCGAGCCTAAGGTTAGCTTCTATAACATTATCTTTTAACCAGCTGCTGCTGTTACAGCCAGCTTATTGTTAGAGACGGGAGGTCCGCACATTTAATCTGCTGACAATATAAACTGGGAATAAAGCAGCATTTTTATGCGCATTCTCTCAGGTAAGAGCTCTGACTTTAGTTCAGGAGATGAGGCTTCAGCTGAGGAGGAAGAGGATGAGGTGGAGATGAGGGAGGAGAAAACAGCGGTGGAGGAGGCAGATGAAGAAGAGGAGCAGACAGAGATGACGAAAAGATAAATATTTTGAAAGAGCTTTATAATAGACAGTCAATTCATTTTTTGTTTGTGTTTATCAGATTTTCTCTTTCTTAGGATTCTGGAACATTATTATAGAATTCTATTGGTGTATACAGTGCTGTGCACATGATTATTCATGAAAGATTCAACACATAATCATAGATCATTGACCTACCATGTATTTCTTTAATGTTGAGGGTATTCTGGTGGAGTTTATGCTTCAGGATCAGCTGCTCCAAATAGTAGAAAGTCTTTTTGTGTACAGTCTGATGGACAAAAGAGAAATCTTCATCACAGAGAAACTCATACTCATCCCTTTAAACAGCACAAACCTCGATAAGTAGCTTTGCATTTGCCCGCGAACACTCAACTTAATGGCATCCAATACAGCTGGGTTTTTTCCACCCCTGAGCAATCTACGTTCTGCTGAGCCTTTTCTGTCAGGCAGCTACAGAGCGAAAGCTTTTTCAGTGACTGGCTTTTATTATGAAGTGGCTTAGCTTCATAGTAACATAACTATTTATTAATCACTGAACTGCAAGTCTACGGTCGCTGTAGCAGTAAAGTTCAGTTTAGATCAGTTCAAAACGTCAGTATGGACTGTTTTGAGTTGTATTTCCCAACAAAGACCCAGAGAGCTATGTTTGTATGTTTATATGAAACACTAACGGTGCTATATATAGAAAGAGAAACAGTGAATGACCCCAAAAAAAGCCCCTAAAAAGTAAACAGAAGTCAAATTTGATTCAGAAGAGTAAAGTCGAGTCGGCGGTAGTGGAAAAAGAGGCTTTGCACACATTTTTCAGCCTTGACCACAACCTTTTCTTCCCAACACTTTACTATGACAACCAATTTTACAAATGTCCTAAAATATAACCATTACCACTTTAACAACTGATAAAAAAAGAGTGTTCATGGTTTATTTCAAAGTGATTTTAAAAAGGTTGAAAACAGACACAAATGGGAAAATAGTTTATGTTTATTAGGGTGTAAGACCACAGGTATCTACCTTCTGACGAACTTGAACGACGGCCTTCCAGAAGTCTTTGGCCTCCACACGGTGGCAGTCGTCACACATCTGGGACTGGATGACAAACTCGACCACAAACACCTGTTGTAGGATGGCGCCATTCATCACCTGGAGAAGACAACAAGTCACACCATATGCTCTAATTGCATGGGAAACCATGACAAAAACTTGAGGCTGAAATTCATTAACCGAGCTGTTCAGGGAAACGATATTTGAATTGTTATGCCTGAATTTTCATGTGAACTGTGAGAACTGCAGGCAGAATTCTAAAGACCCTCCAACTGCACAAACAAAAGAAGCACAAGGCTCAGGTTCTCAGTAAAGGTCAAGGAGATGCAATGACAGCCAATGGCGAGGCTCGCTACTCTCACATAACTCTGTCAAGAACAGACAGATCGCTTGTTCTTCTGATAAAAAAACCTCAGGGTCACTTTGTTGTGGATGCACATCCTACAACTTGTCACCACCTTTATGTATATTCGTAAGATTATAAACAATTAAAAGATTTTGTTTTAAACTTTCTGGACAAAAAGCACCTTGCCCATTTCATATCGCTAATTACAAATATTATTTTCCCACACATAGAAATGTCCCCCTGTTTTCTAACCTCTTTCTGGATGGTCAGTTTCATCTTAATCCTTTTGGAGTGCGGCTCTGTCCACAGGAAACCAGCATCGATAAGTCGCACCTGTGAAGAGAGATGTTTTAGATCTGCGAGCACTGTCTGAGTATTGAGAAGTACAATAGTGAACGTGGTGCACATCATAATAAAAAACCAGATAGATGGGAAGGATGCTGTAATGTAATAATGTGTCACAGAGTACCTGCTGAGAATACATTAAACTAGAAGGGTTTTAAGAGTACAGCATTAAGGTTTTGATTAAACTTAACTGTCATTAAAAATGTAATATTTACTTAAGGATATGAATTCTTAGCTTGCATATGTCTAAGATTATCCCTCTCCACACACATCCCAAAAACATAACAAAAAGAAAATGCGCTCAATAAAAAGGCAGGACTGAAGCAGGCAGCTCAGCATCACATTTGTGAATCTAATATTACAAAGTGGCACTGGACACCTCCTTATATTTAATTTATTCTAGAAATCTTTCACTTATGTAGAAATATGCTATTCGTCTTTAGTGACATTGAGTAAGAAAGAGACTTACTTTAGACATAGAGCTCTTTAGTTTTTTCAAGCAAAGAGCAAGCAGCTCCCTGGACTCCAGAGCACACTGTACCCAGGTTGCTGGAGGCTGCAAGTACCTGGGTAAAAGAGGAAATACATTTAAATAAAAACACAACTTTCTGAGTGCTACATTTTACCAGTAAATGCTTTCTAAAGAGACACAGTGATATAATGGGTGCATTACAGTGTACAAAACAAATACAACTGTTATGTGTTTGCTATTAAATGCCTGAAACGCACCGTTCACACTGCTTGCAGAAATGCACTGTGACCTGCTTGGGGATTCCCTCTGAGATGTCTACCTGAGTGCGCAGGCAGGCCACACACATGTTGGCTGGGTTAGGAGGAATGGGGACACCACAGGTACAGCAGAGGCTGGAGGGGAGAGACGGCAAAGTCAATGAAATACATGAATAAATGATGAGTTGTTTCAGACCCTTTTGTTGACACACACATATACATATATATATATATAAAAAAGGTTTCAGCCTCTTCACTAAAGACAGCATTTACACTACAATGGGAGATTTTTCTAAGCAAGTCACGGCTTATGTTGTTGCGTTTTCCCCATATTTTTCTCGTCATCTGAGCATTTTCTGAAAATAAACAGTCACGATGTTCAGCTTTACTTGATGACATAAGTCATCTCAGTGGTTTTGGCAAAATTACAGTTAAAGTGTGCCATAACCCACTTAAAATCAAAAGCTACTGCTAGTTGTAAAGTTGGACTGAAGACAGCTACAGCCCTTTTCCAGCCTAGGGACATATATTCAGTTCAAGCCTATTATTTGAATAATAAATAAAATATTAATTATTTCAATCTATTTTGTAAGTCTTAACGAAGACTGCTCCATGACCTGTATTCCACTAGTGATGTGACGGGACAGAGAAATGCTGTCTCCTGAAAACTTTCACACTTTTTGACAGGTTTGAGATCCAAGTAATTTACATGGGAAGAAGATGATAGTTATCAGAATCTGTGGGCTGCACATACTAGTCATTAGGGAATTTCTTTTGGTAGCCCCTCACATAGTTACTGATGCCAGAAGTTGTGTGGTGTCCTACTGGTGTCAGCTTTATGACACTGGTAACCGGTTTTATTTGGTTGAAACATGTGGAACCGGTTCTTGATTGGCTAACAGCACTGGGTCGGTGGAAAAGGATTATAACTAAGTTTGTCAACAGGGCTCTTAATTAGGAACTTTTGGTCCAAATTAACAACACACCCACTGAAAAGATAGCATATTTTATTTTGCTGCTGTTGTGCTTTATGAATGATTTCATGAAAAAACAAAACAATCACTGTCCCCCTCCTCCATCAGATTCAGATTTTTTTTTTTTGGTGCAATAACTAACAGAAGAAATTATGTATAACCGATAGGCCTGGTTTGAAAATGTTGGTTAAAAAAAAATGAGAAATTTCTTATGCTACAACTTTGACCAGCTGCCTATGCCATGTAGTGATATTACCCCAGAAAGTTAACCAAAAATGCACTTTTTGAAATTTTCACCAGTGAATTATAACAAAGCAGATTACCAGTGCTTCTTCCCATTACACTACATCACAGACATGACCACTAGTGCAGTTTTGCTGTTGAAGCTATGATTATACTGCTGCTCATAGTTGATTACTAAAATAATTTTTCTGAACAAAAAATATACAAATATAATATACAAATATTTTGGTTGATTTGCTTGCAGTTTTTAAACAGAGCTTACATGTGTCCAGCCCTAAATTTTTCATGTGGCTATCGACGGTACTTATGATGTTATAACATTATGATGTTATGAGGGCTCAAAAATACTGGAAGCCCCAAATTTCAATCCACCCTAATGTATACAATTTGCACATGCTGGGGGGCCAAAACCAGCGACAGAAGAGTAATAGACACTTGAAAAAAAGTGCCTTTTTCATTCCATTTTCATGGTGACTGAGTAAATATTACAAGTTGTACCACATAAAGAATAATATGATCAGATGTTTAACCTGAATAGAACAAAATCCTGTAGTTTCCAGATGGCACTCAAATTATAACTGAGAAAATAACTTGTCCTCGCCTCCTGTTGGTAGTTTACTGCCACTCTTAAAAGAAATATAGGCTTTATAGTTAGAGGCAGAGATACTATCCAAAGTCTGGAGAAAGATCTTTGCTGTTAAAACTCACACAGTAAGAATTCAATCTTTATTGGCAGACTTCATGTCCATAAACCCCCCCCCCCCAAAAACACAAGGTATAAACCTTCAAAAAAT
>VUQG01019769.1:14279-25365 GCA_015106755.1 Etia nguti | reverse complement strand
GTGTGTGTGTGTGACTGTGTATGTGTGTGAGACTGTGTGTGTGTGTGTTACTGTGTGTGTGTGTGAGTCTGTGTGTGTGACTGTGTGTGTGTGTGTGTGAGTGTGTGTAATGTTTTTGTGTGTGTGTGTGTGTGTGTGTGTGTGTGTGTGTGTGTGTGTGTGTGTGTGTGTGTGTGTGTGTGTGTGTGTATCTGTGTGTGTGTGACTTAGAAGAAGTAGATTTCAAATTCAGTGGAAAAATAATACACTTGTATCAACACAAATAAACATATAATCAGAGCAAAATCAAGCAAATGTCTTTGGATTCCACTTTATAGTAGGAAGTTACAATAAAACATTATTACAAAATGTTGCCCACAGTTACAGCCGCTTTGTGATACAGTGCACAATAATCATTTGCATCATGAAATCTGTGTGTTCAAAATGGAAAAATTAACAGCTTAAACAAAGGCAAAAGTGTTATTCTTTTTTCCTGCATTGTAGTGTTAGTGACTTTTCATTATTCAAGGTTTTGTTTTTCTCTACTTTTATTCAACTACCCAATGTCCACAAGTAAGTCATGTTCTGATTTAAGTACATGAAATTTAAACCTTATTGTAAAATAATGATAAAATTGTTTTAAAGTGCATATTATAGGCTTTTTACCATGAGGAAACCTCAAAAAGTGGCCAGCTATCATCCCCCTCACCACCATCCATCTAGCTCTACATAGATATCCCATAATGCCAGTTATTTAATAACAGGCGTCTTAAAGCAGTGAGGGTTCACCAGAGCGATCGGCCTTCTTTCTCCATTCTCTCTCACTTTTAATTAAAAGACCCTTTTTTTTCATCATTTATGGCTTACATATCATGATTGCGTGACGTTTTTCTTATGACCCCCAGAATAACTTTCCTCTCCCGATATAAGGGCCTCCCCCTTCATTGAGCGCTACAGGAGTCTTTAAGTGTTTTATTTTAATTTTGGAATTTAACGATAGGCTACAAAGGTGATGCAAAGTTTTGTGGTATTTTGGAATTGGAATACTGTGTATTTCGCATGCAGCGATCAGTATCAGGCAATAATAAATAACTCTAATGCCCAGAATGACAAACCAGTCAAACAAAGTCTTATCATGCTTTACAGCATTCACTGAAATAAGACTTTAAATAAACATGTGGTGCAAAAAACTTTCTGTTTCATCTTTTAGCAGTGATGTCAGTGGCAGATTGACCATCAAAATACTAGCTAATGTTGGAAACAGTGACAGACTAGAAGTGGATTTGTGGCTGAAATAAGAGGTTATACCGTTATGAACCCTATATGTCTCAGATACACTTGTGTGACAACTGGGGCAGAAAGCAATCATCTGCTGGTAATAGATAATATGTAAAGAAAAAAACCCCACCTGAACTCACGGTACTGAAAGTGATATCTTTGAATGAAAATAACAGGTTTCCCACCCAGCAAGAGGTCTTTGAAAACATGTGTTTGGATTTTATTGAAAATTGAAAGTTGAGAAGATGGTTTTCTCAGATTGCTGTAGAGGTGTCAGGTTTATACACATAAATGCACTTAAATTCAACAGCTTCCAAATAAAAGAGATAGGCCAGATCGGTTTGTTTTTGTGCTACTACACAAATACTGATAACTGTAAACCTGTGATTTTTTTTTTCATGCTGTTTTGTTTGCTAGTATGCTAAAAATTCAAGATTAATATCACTGAGTAGTTTATGATGTCAACCATTTTTACTGTAACAGTTAAGACACTCATTATGTATGCTGTAAAGCTGTCAAACCAATGACTTTCCAAAGTAAAATATCTTTACAAAATTTTTAAAAATCTGTTAAAATTGTAACAGTTAGTTGAAAACAACTTATATAGGTCTACAAACAGTAGTACTAGCGTGTAAACCATGAAAATACCATTAAGTAGTAGTTATAATAACTTAGCTTACGTAGCTGTGTCCTCCATTGATCCAACAGGCAGTCACACACTAACATAACAGCATGTGATGTACTAGGATTCTGACATGGGAATAGATAAAAGGTGTTTCAGCACCACTGACTAGCCTCCATATTTTGCTTTCCCACTATAACATTTTCAATTCCTTTCAATTCAATTTTATTTATACAGCGCCAAATCACAACAACAGTTGTCTCAAGGCGCTTTATATTGCAAGGTAGACCCTACAATAATACATACAGAGAAAACCCCAACAATCATATGACCCCCTATGAGCAAGCACTTTGGTGACAGTGGGAAGGAAAAACTCCCTTTTAACAGGAAGAAACCTCTGACAGAACCAGGCTCAGGGAGGGGCGGGGCCATCTGCTGCGACTGGTTGGGGTGAGAGAAGGAAGACAGGACAAAAGATTTGATGACATAAAGTTATGAAATACAGTAAATTGGTGATAATGATCTAGGTTCTTTTGTAAAATAAAAAAAGATGTGAAATTCGCTTTTTCCGATAGATTTGGTCAACAAATACACATTTCCCATGATCAAAGACAAAGCTGATATAGATGTGCTGAGCAAAAAGAAGCATTATATGAAGTGTGATTCAAAAACCTTCATTGATAAATATATATATATAATATATTTTACATGCTTTCATTTTCAGTTTGATATTGACTGACTTTGACTGCCTCCAGATGTATGATGGGACTATGGGTTTTGTATGTGACGAGAGAGATTTTTAAATTTTGTTCTATATTTTACAGGAAACTGATGACGTGAAGCTAATGTGGAGCAAATATGATCCTTCTTGTTAGTTCCTGAGATTCCCCCTCAATCAGCTGGAGGCTTTCCAAAGGTCATGATAACAAGAATTACAGTCCAGCATGAAGGAAACAAACGTGTGTTTTTTATAGTTTTTTAAATCTTTCACAGCACTATTTTACAATCTAGTTGTATAATAAGGTTTATTGTTTTTATTCTTTAATTTACAAACTTTCATCAGGCTCTGTTTTAGTTTACAGACGGTACATGCACGCAACATTAAGGACACATTAAAAGTCCACCCAGACTCTAAAGGGTTGGTTCCTTCCTGCTCCTGCAATAAAGTGAGCAATGACCAGCCAGAGGCGTCAGGATTCACGTGTGAGCGGCAGCACAGTTGCCTCTGCTGCTGCTGCTGCTGAGAGAGTGGGAGTCCCTGATGTGATCCGTGCTGACACTTCAAATATCAGTGGTGGAGAAGCCTTTTATTTTAAAATATGACATAACGTGTAAAAATAGCCCATTATAGGAATTAAGATATTTACAAATTTCATCAGTAATAGCATCATTTTGGTGTCCGTTTTATAGTATTTTAATACACTTAGGCCCATTGGTTTTGGAACAATTATAGTTCATTTTTTCTTTTTTTTTTCTGTACACAACCACAGTAGATTTTAAATAGAACAACTGAAGTCACAGCCACTGTAGGAGGGAAGAAGCAGTTGGTTTGGGTGAAAGTGTGGACAATCAAAGTAAAAATAATTAATAAAACCAGTTTAAGCATAGACTTCCTTATACAGTACCACATCTGTAGATCATATGACCTACATTCATTCTTGAAGATCTAGGGTGCCAATAGAGAAAGTGTGGTACTCTATAAGGAAGTCAAGCGTCAGAGAAGTATATGAGCGTGTTGCAGCACATGTTTGAGGACAGTGCAACAGTGGTCTGGTGTGGGTTGGGTGTCACAGATGGATTCAAGGCGGTGCTTGTGGGATTCCATCAGGGATCTGCTCTGAGCCCCTTCCTATTTGCAGAAGTGGCAGGAATGTCCAGCCTGAATGACTATGAGGTTTGCAGATGATGGTGTGATCTGTAGTGAGAGTAGGAAGCAGGTGGAAAAGAGCCTGGAGAGGTGGAGGTATGCTCTGGAGAGAAGAGGAACGAAAGTCAATGAATAGCAAATTAGTCCCGCAGTCACTCTACGGAAAACAGTGGTTGGAGATTTTTACTGCAGCTATGTGCAGTGAAGTTCTTGTTGCTTCGACGTGGTTTGTTCTAACCTGCAGTCAGCTGAGACTGAAGAAGTCACTTGGATGAGTGACGAAACGTTTCTCCCACTGAAAACGCTACGCCCAGATGAACAGAATCAACTTTTGGGGATTTACTTACCTGGATGATTGAGCGTGCATCAAGACGTTTGTTCAAAGACATGGAGCGAGTCTCTGGCCAGTTGCAGTCAGCTGCTGTCTTCAAAGTGTCTTTGTTACAGCAAAATGAGTGTTAAAACAGCAATAAGACATCTGATCAGTCTGCTATCAGGCTGTGATTTAGCTTACATAGGGTACATGCATGCAAGATCAAGGAGAGATTAAAAAATCAACCTGTACTCCAAAGGGTTGGTGGCCGTTTTCAACTGAATGGGGTCAAGTTGCTTATTGACTGTAAAAATAGGTGAAAGTCATAAATCGGTTGCACTCTCCATACACAGAAATTCACATTAAACAGAAAATCAAAACAATTACAGGAACACTTTTTAATCACAGTACAGAATCAAGTCAAGTAAACTTGTGGGATATTGAACTGATCAGTTAAGTAGCAGAAGGGTTGTTAATGAAAATGTTAATGAAACTATAGCAATAGGTGAACTAAAGGGACAACAATGAAACAATTCCCAAAACAGGAATGGTTTTATAGGTTGTACAGGTACTCCAGATCTTCCACGAGTTGTCTATGCACACAGAAAATCACATTACATAGCAATTCACATGAGCTACTTACATCCAAAGTCTAGACATTGATGTGAAAAAGTGATGTTGTTGCCACAGGATGGTTAGCTAACAGCAAAATGGCATAAGCACTTAGAAACATTGCTTTTTTTAAATAGGAATATGACCAAACAGCAAATGGTTGAGTAAAGTCCCCCATAGCAAACAGACACATTACAACATGTTGGCAACCTGTCTGTGTTAACAGATTAGTCAGCAAGCACCAGTCTGTCTGAGACCAATTGCAGTCAGTCCCAGTGGGACAGCAATTGTTTGGAGACATGTTCCCTCCACCAGGAGACATGTGCAACCCTTTGGGTGATGTTATTATAATAAAAAACAGGGTTTTAACTTTACTGTTTCACAATACTTTAAAAAGATAAGGCCAACAATTTAGAATTTTTGAATCCAATGTAATCCAGCAGGAAACAGACAAACTCTTAAATGTTATAATCTCACAGAGAAAAAGCCAAAAAATATAAAATCAGTTTATGGTTCGGTCAGTGACTTTCCCCTGCATTTCTTGCTGTAATTTCTAACTGTGACCTCCCAGGGCTGGATCTTCAGATGATGTTTTCTGCTTATGCAAGGAACTATAAAGAATAAGAAAAAAAAAAGTTGGGCCAGGAAAAAATCCATCATGTTTTTCCGTGTTCCATCCTCAGTTACTTTGATACAATACCTTCTGTTTTGGTGGTTGCACCTAAGATTGGGTCTCACAAGTGTTTGCTTTATTTTCATACCAGGATGGTTTACACACAGTTTGTAATTGTAGAGAAATACTACATTCATAAATGATGCATGGTAAAGTCAGACATTCCTTACTCATTCTGACCGAGCACTTAAAGCTTCTCCCCCTCAGACAAGATCTGAGCTGCACCACGTTGAACTTCTCCAGTGACATATCCATCTCAGCACAATACAAACTCACACCAAATCCCAGAAAACGACAGAACTCAGGAATTAGAAACATTTCATTCTAATGATTATATTCACATTCATCTGATTAGATTTTGATCTTAGATCTATTTTTGATTCTGATTAGATTTAAGCATGATTCATTATTAGTATAATCACACACAGGTAAACTCTGCTGTAGCACTTTGTATTACTTGAAACATAAAAAGCTGGATATTAAGTCCTTTCATCCTCTCTCAGATGTAATGAGAGATAAGCTGGGGGACTTCCCACCCCTCTCGACACTTTCAATCTTTCAGTGAAAGCAAAAAAAACAAAAAAAAACAAAAAATGAAACGAAATGCCATAATTGTTTTTTTCCCTGTCACAAGGAAGTTACTGCCCCATTTCTACGCTCATGTGTATGAGCTATTCCTCATAACCCACCTTTTCTGCCATTTGGTCTCACTGATTATGTTGCAGTTCATATATGTAATATGTTTTGAACCTACATTATTACTCTTAGAGGCTTTGGTAATCTTTGCTTTTAGTCTGTTAAAAGTTGCTGTACATCTGCAAGCCACTTTGGAACCCACCTCAAGCCCGCCTCTCATTTCATGCTCTATCACATGTCACAGATGCCTGCTCCGTGTTGTGCTGCGGTCTGTTCTCCATACCACAGACAAACATAAATTTATCCACAGAGAAAAAAAACAACCTTCTCTCGGCTAAACTTAATGACTTAACAATAACGCACACACATACGCAAAAAAGGAAACACAACATCAGATTAAAAGTGTTGGTTTGGTTTTTGAGATGAACAAAGCTAGACTTAGATTGTAGAGGGCATTTGTTTTACTTTGACCACCCACTGTAAGTTTATTAAACACTGCACAAGTGATTTTAGTAAGGTACTGCTACATTTTCCATTACAGCTAAAATTACTCATGACACAGATTCAGTGCAGTTTGTCCCAGCTCCAGCACAGACGCTGTGCCTGCCACCCACAAACACACATTTAGAAAATTAAAAATGTGTCATCGAGTTTTATATTTTAGTTCTAAATGCATACAGTGCATCCATGACAAATCGGAGCCTAGCTTACCCCTCCTTTCCCTCTTAATTAGTTTTAGAAATAAAAATAGGTCCATTTATCACAAGATTTTTGGCCTCAGCAGTCTTTTCATCTCTGGAGGAACATGGCAGGGAGAGATATAATGAAATGTCTTGTGTACAATCAAAATCATCTTTTCTAGCCACAGGGTCGAGATTTGAGCCTTGTGCTACAGCCGAGGAAATCGTAGAAAAAGAGGCTGGAGCAAAGACTTCAAAGCTCAGTGTGAGTGTGTGTTCTGTTGGCAAGGTTTAATTTGAGTGAAGATGTGAACTCAGCAGGGAGTCCTCTGATGACTTAACCCAGCTTTTCATCTCTTCTACAGTGACACGGCCTTCCAGCGCTCAAAGGCCATATCCACATTCAGCTTTAAAGCAGTGACTTCATCTCCCGCTTCCTGCTGATATCGCCGTCCATATTAAAACAGTGCTGCCCTTGTGGATTTCAGCAGCAAAGAACTGCTAGAGCTTGTTGCCTGAACTGGAAGTGGGCACATGTGGTGGTGTGCAGACTGACTGATAGATCTGCTGCTTGTGAACATCAAGCACCTGCATTTTAGCAGCTGTCTGACCAACTGTATAATTTGCAGCGTGAAGTAAATGACTTCACACTGCCCATTATGAATCAGTGTGTCATTCTACAAGAAGTGATTTTATATTTTCTGCTTGTTTTGGCATCTTTTTACAGATTGACTGGTGTGTTCCAGTAGATGTTTTATTTAGATTCATTACCAGCCAGAACTCACAATGTGACAGTACAAGCTCTTGCAGATAGTTATTGCTGTTATTCTTGTTGTATCGAGTGATTCGAAGCTATTACTACCCTAGTTTTTTAAAAATGTGTTAATGAAAATATCCAAACAGAGGTTGTCCAAATTTGCTGATTGAAGATCTGGTGTCAGTGGTCCAAAACCTCTGACACTAGTTTATATGAACTGCGAAGGAACTATAGTCATGTGAGAAAGAATATTTTCACTGAACTCTATGCAGTCCTGTGAAAAATTAACTACACCTCATGATTCAGTATCTTGCAGACCCTCCTTTAGCAGTAGAAACCTGAAATGCTTTCTTTCTTTACATCATCACTTCAGTTCATTTACAAACATTTCTTTCTGCACAGGTCACAGGTTTTCATCAAACATGGCGCTGTGCACCACATCTAAACATCTCTACTTTGGCCACATCTGTCCAAAGTCTTTCTAGAAGTCTGATTTATTCAGATGCTGCTGTGCAAAGCTAAAAGCTGTCAAAATTTCAGAGGTGAACACACTCAGTGATAATGAATTAATGAAGAGCATTTGATTATTAGCACCTGGCTGCTACTTAGTTGCTATGGATGCAGTAAGCATGAACTTACATAACTATCATTAAATAAATAGATTTGTTGATCTTAAACATGGGCAGCACAAAAGCCACTGTGAAGTCAAACACTGGTTTGTAAAGTCCCATTATAAAAGCTCAAGCAGAGTGTTTTCGACTTGTGATTGGCAAGTCACTAGCCAATGAGCTGACATAGTCATCAGGAAAGAGTTTACTGGGATAAGAGAACAAGGAAGCTGAGGGTCGTAGACTTCTATAAACCTGGAAGGGGTTCTGCAAACCCACTGCTGGTCATTAGGAAAAAGGAATTTTTAAGGATTTTCCATGTTGGCTTCAGTCTTCAGACCCATAAACTTCATCCATCTTCTATACAGTCTATGATTTCAACTTGTATCATCTGGCATGTTATTGTAAACCTGTTAAACAGTTGATTGGTCAAGCCTTGACTATAGGACACACTCAGTCTTTTTTAGTTCCAGTTTGGGTCTCGACCAGATCAGTGCGAGTGTGTGAAATATCTATCTATAACTCTTTATCTGTTACATGTCCTCCTACAATTTCAGCTGGTCGCTGTCCTCTGACCTGACTGGTGTTTGATTTTCTCAACTTCAGAGCAGGGTAGCTGAAAGACGACTTGGGTCTCATGTGGTGCAAAGTGACCAAAATGCATTTGGCAAACTTCTACCTTGTTAAATAAAGCTAACTAAAACAGGGTAATCTTCAAATGTTAACCATGTGTGAATGTTCCTCCAGTTTCTTTTTACTTGAGCAGAGTTTGAATCATCATGTGTTGTTTTCCATCAACAGAGTCAAAAGCATTTTAACCTGCTGTCACAAAACACCCACTCAGGTAATCAACCTGCCATTACAGCCAGCGTGGGTGACTCTGGCAGAACCTGTAATCAGAGAGCGTTCGCTCAGAGTCGTTACAGGGCCAACACAAATGGAAATATGCTTACAAAATTATTATTATTTAAACAACAAAATGATCCTGCTGTATACCGAGCAGAATTGTTAGAAAATAGCATCAAACAAAGACCATAGTTTAAAGCACCATTCAGATGGGACTGAGATTACACAGGTAAACATTAGAAAAAATATTCCCCGTTGTTTGTGATAGTTTAACTCATTCTGAGAACATTTTTAACCTCAGCAAAATTACAGAAAAAGCTACGTAACATTAAAACCACAAACAAGTAAAAAAGTTTTTTTTTTCCCGTTACCTACTGACAGTAATCTGTACATAATGAATAGAGGCTGTACAGCTTGGGTAATTCGATAAATTTAGAGTGAATATTAGTTGTTTAAATTTAGTCAGATTGTGCTTTTCTGTAACTGTGACTTACATGGTGTCATCTGTCCTCTGTTTTCCAGAGCAGTGCAGAATCTTTTTGACTTTTTTCTGGCAAAGCCTAATCTCTTGGTATCCTTTGTAACCAGTGGTTTGCACCTTGTTGTAAACCCTCTGCGTTTCCATTCATGAAGGCGTCTCTTGACAATGAGCCACCTACAGTCTCGACAGTTGCTGACTGGGCTACTTGTTGTGGAAGGTTTTTTCTTAACCCAGGAAAGAATTCTGAACTTGTCCACTTCATTGGTATTCCAGACCTTTTGATGTTGCTTTTTTTGATCAAACCAACACTCATCTATAATTGGACAAGTGAGCTCTACGTCATCTCTGCTTTTTGCGGTTGATGTGGTTCTGTTGGCTTGATCAGGTGGTGGCCTCCAGCTTGCACTGAAGCAGTTTGCAGCAGAATGTGAGGCGGCAGGAACAAGAATTGAAACTTTCAAATCTGGTCATCAGCTGGAAAAGGGTGGAGTGCCCACTCCGGGTCAGGGACAAGTTGCTGCCCCAAGCGGAGGAGCTGAAATATCTCGGGGTCTTCTTCACGAGTGAGGGGGGGAGGGAAGATTAACAGACACTTTGCAGCCACGCCTGCAGTAATGCCGATTCTGTTCCAGTCCGTCATGGTAGACAGACAGCTGAGCATAAAAGGGAAGCTGTCGATTTACCGCTCCTTCTACTACCCTACCCTCACCGATGGTCAAAGAACAAGATGGCAGATACAAGCAGAAGCAAGCTTTCTTCAAAGGCTGGCTGGCCTCTCCCTTAGAGAAAGAGTGATGAGTTCAGTCATCCGAGTAGGGCTCAGAGTAAAGCTGGTATCCGTCCACATCAAAGGGAGCCAGTTGAGTAGAATGCCTCCTACTGTATGTGTTCCTGGCACCTCCGGCCAAGATAAGCTGGAGGTGGTGGCTGGGGAGGGGGAAGTCTGGGCTTCTCTGCTTAGGGTGCTGTCTCTGTGACCCATGCCCCGGATAAGCAGAAGAAATGGGTGGAGGCCTGGAAGTATTCTCCACTATCTCAAAAGACTATTGCAGGTTCTTGATTTCAAACTCATACAAAACATTAAACAGTTGGTCTTTAACAGCAAAATAAAGGCTTCTGAGGCTTTATGTTGCCACTACATGCACCGATGAGGCATTTTTTGGTATAAAGATTAAACCAAAATAAATGCTCAGCTTTGTACACTGTCCAAGACAAAACACACAGGAGACAAGAAAAACAACCAGGGAAAAGTTGGTGTTCTCTGTATTTATTCTTTTCTTTTTCTTCCTTTGCTGTGCTCTTTGTGAGGAGCATAAATATTTTACAGAGCGAGAACATCAGTTTGGTTATTTACAAGATAAAATAAATGACGTACAACTCACAATGTTGGCTTGTGTTTGGAGAGCTGGAGGAGGAGGAGAAGTGGAGGGAAGAAGGAAAAAAAAAAAACCTACAGCCATTTTACCGTTTGACTCGGATGACCTAAGTACCCCAACCTCGACTCTGACTTCACAAACAGAAACAAAAAAAAGGAGCTAATAGACTGTGGCGCGATGGCACGACTGAACACACGGGAGCAGCAACTGCAGAGGTCTAAACCAGCAAATTATTCGATAGAGGGAATAAAGCAGATAAATAAAGAGCGACACAAAATTCCAGTGTCTTCAGCAGTCATCAGTCCATTTCTGGTGACTTTCATGCTCCGGGGGGGGGGGGGGTTTTTTTTGGGGGGGT
>VUQG01019769.1:0-14259 GCA_015106755.1 Etia nguti | reverse complement strand
TTGGTCGGGGGGGGGGGGGGGGGGATTATTATGGCAGTAGTTCATTTAACAAGAAAGTTGCCTAAAATTAGTGCTTTGAACAAGGAGATAAACCTGCAATCGGAACCGATGACTTTTCTGTCCTCTTCAGTTTGAGCTCAACCGGAAAAACTTGTGACTTGTGAACGTTAACCTTCAGACTTCCTGGCTGCCTCCTTTAGCCAGTATAACCAAGTACTGTTTGGATGACACTGGAAGTGTTGCCGTCCACCTGTTTTGTGCAGTTTCAATTTAGAAGAAGAATAATAATCTCAATATTAAAACACAAAGACTGCAACTGAGGACTTTTTTCATTATCTGTTTAATTATTTTCGTACTGCCCAGGAGTACTTCAAATTCCTTATTTGGATCAATTAGCAGCTCAAAATGAAAAGAACCTGTAAAGTACTGTCATGAAAGACGTCAAAAGAACGGCCTTTTTGATTTTCAGATGGTCACAAGATGTGAACTCCATCTGGTTGAAACCTGACAGGTGAGCAGGAGCAGTTTCCACGGGAACAGAAACATACACCAAGCTCTCTTGATTTACTTTGAGATCATTCAACTTTTGATCTCCATGTTCCTCCCTGGCAAAACTTGAGGCTAGGGTTACATTCCTATTTAGAGCTACACACTGAAAGGCACTCGTGCTAAACCGTGTAATAGATAACACTAGCGGGTGCCGACTCACAAGCATTCAGCTGAAAACAGGAAATGATACGACTCAAAAGAGCCCCAACCTGAACACCGAGTAACAAGACAAAGCTACTGTTTTTATTCTATTATTATTTTAAAGTAGGTCAAAGGAAGTGTTTGCAACAAGTACCAAAGAAGACAAAGGCTCACTGCGAGTCTCCCTCTCAGGGTGGAAGAGAGCGAAGAAGAACGAGGAGGAGGAGGAGGAGGTTTGTGCGTATCGATTTAAGTGCAACTTAAGGGTTCTTTCTGGGTTTGAGACTTGGGGTAAAGGAGGGAAACATGGGGTAGAGAGGAAATGGAGATGGGGAGAAAAAAAAAAAAAGCTCTAAGTGAAACCTGTTCAGAGTCGTGTCATCGTGCCACAGAGCCAGAAAGAGGTTTAACAAAGGCCTAACCTAATGTGTCTTCTCTCTAGCTCATGTTGCCGTTTGATTGGGTAGTGGAGCGGCGTGTTGTTGGTAGGCTGTCCCAGGGGTGTGAGAGAGGAAGTGCTTGGAGGAAGAGATCTGAAAGGTTGAGTTTCTTAGATGGGCAGCTGGAAGGTGATGTCCACTTGAGCTTCCTTTGCGAGGGAAACGATTTCAGAAAGCTTTACAACCTGTGGACAGAGCAGAGTGGGCTCATGGCATAAAATTTAACATAACATACTTTTACAATTGACCTTTATTTAAACAGGAAACCTGTGTTTTAAAGAGGAGACCTTTTTTAAGACAGTCAATACAGAACAGATGACACAAATGGTACAGGTCTCTGAAGTCATGCAATCAACTGTTTGAATGGGATCCTAATCCTCCTGACTGTGCTTGAAAAGTCTGAAATTCAGGCGTTACGCAGGTATTCTGCTTTCAATTTAGGATTGCGATATACTGCACCTCAGGTTTGACAGTTGATATCCCCATCACTCACAGCAGTCACGCTTCACTCCACCTCATTATTACCAAGTTAGCCACTGACGTTCTACATTTACAAACTTTTTCTAGAACTTTTACCGTGGGAGTGGGCTGCACAAGTGTCATCTAGAAGACGCATCTTTTTCCTCTCGACGCACACACACACACCTCAAACTCTACTTTAACAGTTATAGAGCAGCTGCACCTGTTAATCAGCTGATTGCACACCTGCAGTCTTGTTCTCGTGTTTTGTTTCCCTGCACAGAGCCAGTGTACTGAGACACACGCTGCAGTTTCATGCCATATCGTGTCATACTTGTCTAGTAATTTTCTCCAAAATCATATTAATTCTAAACTTTTTTTTTTTTTTAAATACCTAGTTATTTTCACAGAACAAAAGTACCAAACACGACAACTACTAATGCAGGTGGCTGATACACATTTCTTTTTCTAATCTAACAACAAGGACTCTCCACTCACAACAATCTAAAGGGTTTTTTATTATTTCTCATCTTTCCTGAAAATCTTTTGGAGTTAGAACACAAAAGAACAGAACAAAGCTTTTCATTTCCTCACTAACTCACATATCTGACAAAGCTGATCATGCTCATCACTAATATCCTGTTTTTAGATCAAATACAACCAATTTCAACATATATAATTGTTACATTAAAGCTGGAAGCAGTCCACTTTTAAGCAATTAATCAAGCAGCTTAATTGGATGTGAAAAGTGTTTAGAACAGAGTAAGATTTAATAAAATGTTATCAAACTGCCTCCCGGCACACCTGCTCCCCAATCCTGTTCTCACATACGCTTTCACACTGTTGCTGCTTTCTGGTTACTTTGTGCTATAAATGTAAAGTGACGTTTTTCCTCACATTGGTTTTCTCCCTCTCTCTCTCACACACACACACTCACACACACACCTCCTCTTCCTCCTCCTCACATACAGTGACACACCTAAAGACAAGTACATGTCAGTTCTACTCTCCCCATTCATGACGTGAACGTTTGAGTTGAACGTGCGTCTTTGTGCGTACCATTTTTGCGGCTTCGTCCAGGTCGTCGCAGGCCAGGATTTTCAGTGGACTGGCAGCGATCAGAGCTTTGGCGTCGTCGACTCTTGTTCCTGAGAACAAACAAAAAGAATACATGAAAAAAAAGTGAGTTTTTCAAAACAGCAGTGCCTTTGGCCACCCTGCAGCTGTGTCACTGTCAGGACTCATATCGTTTCTTGTTACGGGCAAACATTCGTTTGGATGTCGTTGAATGTTTTTGGACCTCGAGGAAGCTAATAACCTCCTCCTGGTTTTCTGTGGATACCTGTGCCTCCTGAACTGTCCACCCTCAGACCACAGTTTCCATTTGCACTCGGGAAAAACAAAGCTGAATGTCTAAAAGGTCTTTCCAGAAGTTTGGAGAGCTGATGAAGTTTCTTTAATGAAAAAGAAAATATCCGCCGGACCAAAGTGGCAACTCAATTTCCCTAAAACTGCCCTATAACCTCCCAGCAGACAGTTTTTATTAAAGCTGCTGTCAGACAGCTCCTCCTTTGTTTTCGAGGCAAACTGCAATGGCAACCAGGCGAAGGCGGCTGCCTTCACACTTCATGGTTCAACTTTTTCCAGCTTGCCTCTGTGGCTTGCTCCGCAGCCATGGCAACCGCAGATACAACCATAGGGGGAAAATGGTAACGGAGGCTTATTTCACACGTACTTACTTCTTCAAATGATTCATCTGTTCATCAGCAAATAGAAGACAAATCGATGAAGATCAACAACATCTGCTTTAATGTCTGATTAAACAGACAGACCTCACAACCCAGAAAAGAATTACAGACAGGGCAAAGCAGACACATCCGTTACAGAATTAGCCACTGACACAAACACAGACCCATGAATCCAGGATAAACCAGGGAAGCAGTCTTAGACACGAAAGAGCATGTATAAACAAACCAAAGAAAATTGTCAGTGTGTAGATACACGCAGTATATTTATTATTTTAAAAAATTAAAATGTTAAAAGCGATCATGTTCCTGTTTTGAAAGGAGAAAGTGGTTCAGTCAAGTTTCCAGAGTCCAATTAGGAGCTGTGATCAGTCTGATGTTTCAAGAGACACGCGCTGTATCTGCGTCCGGCCGCAATTAAGAAGCCAAATTTGTGAATTTGGCCACAGGAAAAGCATGTCTCTGTGCTGATGTTCAGCCTTACAGAGCTGCTATTGTAGCTATGACTTAAAATCCAGGAAGTGTTTGAGTTTAGGCATCACATTGATGAGCTTGAAAGTTTATCACAGTTCAAAATACTGCAGAGATGTTTAAAAGGTTACAAGACAGAATTTAACAGCTTTGGAAAGTTATTCCAACTACTTTCCTTTACTCATTACCACTAGGTTTAGAAGATAAAAGCAGATGAAGCATGCATTAAGGAATTCTCGCCTGCATGTGCTTGACTATCAATCACAGCATTCTAGCAAATGATCTGCTGCAGTCCAGCAAAAGCCATTTTCAATGCTGGCGGTCTTGTTTTGTTTTTTTTACACCCTGTACTGCAGGGTCTTAAAATTCAAATAGCCTTAAGAGTATTTAGTTTTAGATGACTGGATGACTGAGTACTCTGAAGCCTTACAGTCTCAACCGCACTCAGTCAATTAACTTAATTTTAAAGGTAGAAAAACAAACCACGGTATTTAACCACATCGCTACAGGTAACCAAGAAACTCTCAATTACATTCAACCACGTCCAAAACCTTTATGTGTAAAAATACTCCCTGAAGAAAATAAAAAAATACAGATGATTCTGCTATGGCCAATATTAATGAGCAATATTTTTATTGTGCAAGTATGTTAAGTATATCCAAACCTCTAAAGAAGTACACATCCCTACAATGGAACTGAAAACTTCTGCTGCAGACCATGAACTAGGATGTACTCTTGTAAAGAAGGCAACTTCCTCTGTTGTTAAACCTTTCACCCATATCTTATTTTCTCTTTGAAACAGATTTCGTACCAAGTGACCTTGGTAAAGCAGCCCAAGTCCATCTCTGTTCAGGTGACTCCAACAAGTTCACCATCATCATCCAAAGCCTTCTGACACTGCTGATCATAATATCCTGCTCAAAAAAAACAAAACAAAAATACAGCATGCAAGGAGCAGCCAATCAAAAGAAAGTTGGCTTAAAGGGAGGGTGGCACTAACTCTTTAACCCTTGAAAGCCGATCAGCAGTAACACTTAAAGCTTTTCTGAACTGAGTCATTTCTGTCATATTTCAGACTTATAGAACAAAATGAATGGTTGTGCATCAGAAGTTAACAAGGGTGGTCTCTGACTATGAAGCTACCCAGAAACTTTTCTAATGGTCATCACACATGTCTTTGACATATACTGAGGTGTCAAAACTCATGATTAATGGGAGGTCAGGTGAAGGGGAGGTCATCATATGTCATCTTTATGAGGGAAAGAGTTAAGAGGAGAGGAGCTGAAATATCTAATTTCAGAGAGCGTATAAACTGAGTGGCAGCAAAGAGGCTCTGTACACGATAAATAAGGATTACATTGATTATTTTCAACATGCAAAGCTTCCATAAAATAAAGAAATTCACAAGTGCATGAACTCTTGCAGACAAGACCACAGAGGTGCTAATTGAGATATAAGACAGAACAAACTAATGACTCCAATCCAACTTCAGAAACGCTTTTACATCTTAGATCATAAAATGTGTAAAGAATAAATTTTAAAAACTGATTAAACATGTATATAGAAGACAGCGCTCTTGTTTAATTCACGTAACATGTGTAAAGCTGCAGTGCAGTTACAGTCTTGGAACTGGAACGCAAATCTCAGCAGCAGCATTTTGAGGTGACATCCTCTCGTTTCCAAAATAGAAAACAGGAGCAGAAAATGTTGCCCTGAGGAAAACTGAGAAATGTCAGCTCTGTTTAGGCTCCAAATACAAGCATGCACCATTTCTTTGTGCTTGCAAATTTCACTGCCTTGCACTGCCGAATGAATAAAGATGAGAAAACCAAATTGACAGAGGAATTTCACCCAGTGAGGGATTCAGCTCTCTGGAAGGCCACAAAGGACCAGCAAGTCTTTGTATTCACCGCTTGGCCTCCTTTGATAATATAGAGTACGAATGTACATATGCATATATCACACGATATCACAATAATTCACACCTCATTTGGGTTTGTCGTTTTCTGCGTGTTTCCAGGAGCCAGACTTTGAAGTAGGAAGCATCAAACGAAACAGACACGAGTCCCCCCCCTCAGCCCTGCCAGCTGCTGCCAGTTAACCCGCCTGACAAGGTGGGGGAGAGTGTGTGTTTGTTTCCACTGGAGGGGGAGCCTGCGGCTGTGGTCGATCCAGAACATTACAAGCCTGCGGTTCGGGAGTGTGTTTGGGACCAAACCCCTGTCTATTTGCATTTCCTTTTAAAACGAGGTTTAGGTTGCTGGTCAGGTTGGTAATGAAATCTGCGTTACAAATATCTGTACTTGTTTTTAAACTGAGATACTGTGCTGGAGAGTTGTCTGGATTTCCTTGCATTCCTTAGCTCACTAAGATCAGACATCCCTGAATTCAGCAAGATCTTCTCATGAAGGGATCCTGAGGGGCTCCTAGTGCAGATGAGAGATATAATCTTTGATCCTGATCTTTGATCCTATTCCCAAATCACTTCAACTGGCTGCTACCAGATGTCTGAGGTCGTCATCCTTTCGTTCAGCATTCAGAAGGATTTGGTGACTCACTGCGATGGGTGAGCAACAGAACAAAAACTTGTTGATCCAAAGCTTGGCCTCCTCACTACAGAGGGAGGGGGGCATCAATCTCCCATCAAACTCATGGGAAATTATTTAACAAGAGTAAAAATTCTAATAAGGATAAAGTCAAAGCTTCAATTTAACAAATTAACTAATAGAATGCCACATTTTAAATCTTTTTTTTTTTTTTAAATAACAGTGTGTTTCTCACCTTGTAACCGCACTACAATGGGGATCTTGAGGTCCAAGTCTCTTACAGCCATGATGATACCCTGGGCGATGACGTCACACCTCATAATTCCTCCAAAGATATTGACCAGGATAGCCTGAACCTGAGGAAAAAAAGAAACAACTTCATCAAAAACTGAATGTTACAAGAGCCCAGGGGGGTGAGCTACGTCAAGCTTCAACAGTTTCCTGTTTAAAACCCTGAACAGCCTTTGGAAGGTGGCATCTTCTTACCTTCCTGTCAGAGGTGATGAGTTTGAAGGCCTCCGTCACCTGATGAGCTGTGGCTCCTCCTCCTACATCCAGGAAGTTGGCTGGCGTGCCACCATGGAGCTTGATGATGTCCATGGTAGCCATGGCCAGACCTGCTCCGTTTACTAAAACAGATAAACCCATTGGTCAATTGATTCAGGTATAGGATTTTCTTCTTTTGCACTGAATATGTACTAAAAAAACAAAAAAACAAACAAACACTAACTGATAATAAGACCGGCATTAAACAGAAATGCATTACATTTAAATCAGGACTAAAATAGCTCCTACTATAACAGTACTGACTTTACACTCAAAGTCTGGTCTGACAGTCGCTATTAAAGGTCAACTGGTGTTAGGCTGGTAGGTTTTAATGGCTGATACTGATGCACCACTTTGAACTAAAGCAGCTCAGGTGTGTGCTGCTTCTTCTATGTTATGTGAAAGTGGATGGAAAAGGTTTAATATCCATTTTGAAATCTTTAAATGGTGACAAAACATTACAGACTCTCACTAAAAATAGTTTTTACACATGGAAACCAGACTTGGGTGCCACTGTGCTGTTAAATACCTCCCCGCCATATTTATGAGTCCCTCGCACTTTGAGCCAGTAGAAAGTGTTAGAGGCAATGACAGCTACTGAGTTTGGATATTTTTAAAGACGTAAGAAAGAAAGAAAAAACACAGTGTATGATCTGATTTTCATTGCTAACAGACAGAACTGTGTGAGACAACCTAGCACACCACTGGACACAACACAGCAGCTCAGCTGGATCCTGTGAACCGATTCTGAGATGTTGTCTAAAGGAAGTGAAGAAAAACAAATGCAACAGTTCCACTAAAAGGCCACGAGGTGTCTTGTTTGGTGGCTTTAGGTTGTGGGATGCTGTGTATGGAGCTGAGGTGGCTAGAAATTTGAGGGGAAAAAAAGGTAGTAAATAGGAAACTTACTGACTGCAATAAAGAGAAATCGCAGGACAAATTGGCAAGCTCCTTTTTTAATCTATACATATCCATATCTTGTCCAGTTTGGCCATATTAGTATCTGTGTGTTGCCGTTATAACCTATAACATTCATTTTCTGTGTGGTATTACCAAGCATTATGGCGAATGCAGTACCCATTCAGGATTACAACTGAGAACATCTATCAAAATCACCACTAAATAAGTTCATAAACTATAATAAACAAGAAAAATGAAACTACTAAATAGCTATTTTACATTTCGCTTGCACTGACCCAGACAGCCGATGGTTCCATCAAGGCCAATATAGTTGAGGTCAGCCTTGGCGGCCTGCCGGTCCCGCGGGTCCTCTTGAGTCCAGTCCCGCAGTTCAAACACCTTCTGCTGGCGGTACGCTGCGTTGGAGTCAAAGTTGATCTTGGCATCCATGCACATCACTGTTGACAAGGAGACACATAAGATTTTGGCATTAGAGGAAGATCAACGTCAGCTCATCTCTCCATCTGCCAGAGTCAGCCATGGGGGAAGGGGGAAAAAAAAAGTGATCAACTCTGGGGCACAGAGTCTTCCCGGCACTGGCACCAGGAATGTAAATGTGCAGCAGAGTTTCTTTTTAAGATCTTCTAAGCGCATATCACCTTGGAAATGATCAAATAATTCAATATGTCGAGGAGAGAGTTTAGATTAGTAAAGAAACAAACACAGTTCAGGAGGATAACTCATTTCTAGCTACACTTTGCCAAAATTCCTGGCTTTGATTATGATTACAAGGAAAAAGGAACACTGTGAGCTTCACTGAAAGTCATACCTGAACAGTAACTGCAGGACAGGAGAACATTTCTAACATACCTGTAATCAGCTGGCTACTGTGAAGGAAGCTAAGGAGCTATTATATTGTATTATATATATATATTTTTTTTTATTTTTTATTTATTTATTTATTTATTTTAAATCTTTCTTCAAACGACATGATGATAATGCAGAAGAAGGACCTAACATCTCATCAGGTGCTCAGCATAGCGTTTGGCACAAAGGTCAGCGGTCTCCTTTCCTCACAAGTGTGTTTGAGAGCTGCGATTCATGCCTGAGGAGCTCATCACTGTGCATCAGGCAAAGCCATTAACTCTGACTCACTGACAGAACAACACGCACACCTCAGACTGAAATCAATCTCCTCATCATCTCCAGGATACTTTCATGGACAAACTCCGGTGCATTCCTCCTTGTCAGAGAGCCACAAGTCCGGTTAAATTAGTCTGTTCCCCAAAATGAAAATGACCTTTAGAGGCCAAGAGCTACACAAGCATACCAACAACACACCACTCACATCTCAGTCAGCAAGACTGCAAACCTGGGCAAGACTAGCATGGCTCCATTTCTCTTCAATGTCAACCAGGCCCGGTAAATTTAAGAATCCTGATATTTGTCAAGAGTTAAATTCCCTAACTAATAATTAAACTGACAAGTCGTGTAGGGTTAATGTCTGTCAGGGTCAACCCTCTTCAGCAACATGATTGTGTAATCTGAAAGAAAAGCGCAACTCAAACCAATCATCCGGAAGATTTGGAAAAGATGTGGAGTGAAAGTAAAAACAGACCCTAAACATATCTAGGAGCATGCGTGTAGACAAAGGTGATTACATGATTCAGTCCAAGTACATATTTTTCTGAACAACACGACTGATAACACAACAGCAGTGAAGATGTTGTAGTTTAATGTGGAACTGAAGCCTCTCATTTGCTGTGTAGCATTCACAGCAACAGCGCTTGTTACTATAATCACCATTAAAGCAGTGTTTTTAATCATCAACCCACCTGTGCAAAAAACAAATCAATTTAAGAAAATGGTGGTTGCCCAGTGAGTGCATTGAATATTTTACTTTAAAGAAGGGTTGCAAATATTTGCCAAAAGATTCATTCAGTCTGCCAATGAGCTAAACTCTCTGATGAATCTCAGTAGGAGACTCAACTCAACTGGTCACTGAGCGGGTTGTATTCTAGTTATATTAGGGTTGCTAAGCACCCAGTCACTTCCCAACTAAACAGTTGTCCTGCAGCAACTATATAACTATTTATTAAAGGTGATTTCTGTGCATGGAGATGGCCACAGGTCTGTGATTTCCAATGACTTATCACAGTTAAATGGCATACTATCACAAACTGATAGCAGACTGATGGTGTCTTGATCCAGTTTTATCACCAAAGGCCTTTAATGTGACAGCCAACTGTGACTGGTCACAGGTCTGATCCCAATTTTCAAAGCAACCATGTCAAAGGCAACAAGACTGCTACTTCATTGCATATGATTAAGATAAATTTGGATTTGGAGCAGCCTCTCACCACTGTTTTTCCTTAATAATATTATTTTTGGATTAAGACATAAATAAAATTTAATTAATCTTTATGAAATGCCATTAATGAAATGAATGGCCATTTTTTAGATTACCAGATTTACAAATCCTTAAAAAAAAATTCCAAAACTAAATTTGGGCACCCGTATGCCTTTCATTTGAATACATGCTGAGCTGTTCAGTAAGACAAAAACCGGTTTTTACATTTATTAAAATACTATAAAATAATGCCATTATATTCCTTTATCAAGCTGTATTACCCAACATAACAGTGACTCTGGCTTCATCTCTTTGTTCAAAGAGGATGTTTTCTTTTTTGTTCTCCACATCACATGATTAAAAATTTCAATGAGACAGAACATGTGTGTGATAGAGAGTGGAACAGTGATGTTATGACTCAGAAGGGAAAGATTAGTCTGTTCTCACTCAGGTTGCATCTGTGATGGATTTTAACACTTATTTCCTGCTACTGAAAGCTTAAAATGTGCTCACAACAACAACAACTGTAAACACATTTGTTTGCCAACATGATCAGGCTACACATCACTCCAACATGCTGGGTTAGGTTAGAGAAAAAGGCTAGACAAGACCCAGCACCACCCCACAAGAAAAGAAATTCAGACAGAGAGGTGCATGTGTGTGCGCCTACCGATGCCAGAGGAGTCTTCCACCATGGGATTGATCTCGACCATTGACGCGTCGTACTTGATGAACAGATTGTACAGTTTGACCATGGTCTCGGCTGCCTCGTTCACCAGCGCTGGAGGGAAGCCCATCTTCTGAGCAACCTGCAGACAGATGCACTGTGTCAAAAAAATCAGCAGCGAGCCATTTTCCAACAAACGGCAGAGAAATGCTCAAAGAACGCATGTTTTCAGCCACGATCAGGGGGTCAAACATAAAGCCCGGGGGCCAGAATCAGCCTGAGAAAACACTCTACTCCAGCTTTGGAGAATGCGAAGGAGGGGATCAATTTCAGACTTTTAGGTTCACAGCATTTGCTACATTCACACATCAAAGTAATTAAGTAATTAGTAATTAGAAAGAAAGAAACGTTATTGTATTTTCATTTTTTAAAATATTTTCTTAAGAGAAAAATTTGGAATTATCAAATATCTTCTGTTTTATAACTACAAAGCAGCTTAAATTAATGTATACAATTACAGAAAAGGTTCTGGTAGGTCATTGCCCCAAAAGTCTTGCAGACAGATTAATTAAATGTGTAGTAAAACCTTTGTACACTGAGAGAACAGAGTTCTGATCATTATCAACAATGGCATAAGAATTATAGCTTGATTAAATCGTTTCCTTTAACTGTCCTCTAGATTTTTAGCGTCTTTCAGCTCATTGTTTTGGTTTTCTTGTTCACATATGTAGCACTTTGGCTCATTCACTGCTCCCACAGAGCTTAACTCCTGTCGACAGTAAGACAAAAGTGAAATTTAAAACAGAACCTGTAGTCTCGACAGGTCTCATTAGAAGCACGGAAAGCCTGCTGGGTCTGTAAGAACATCACGCCGTTTCGAAAAATGTGGTCTTGGCGGACAAAAATAAATGCAGTGAAGGAATATCAATGCCGCTCCATCTACTTTGAGAGCCCTGCAATCAACACCTCTTCTCTCTGTCAAATATATTGAGTCTCTGCTTTCACTATGACAACCAACATATTCAATATTCAGAGCCAAAGAGATGTGCAGCAACAGGGGGACAGGAATAAAGTGGAAAGGAAAAGAAAGACGGGCAGAAGTGAGACAGGGTGGAGAAATGAGTACATCTGTAAACAAAATAAATGAAGTCCACCAAAAACAAGAAAGAACTCCAGCATTAGCTTCTGAAAGTCAGCTGACAGAAAAATAACAAAATTTATGTTTCTTTTAAAAGTGATCAGAATAATTTCTAATAACTGTGTTCTGTTTGAGTGATTTTCATATTACTACAATTTCTTTAACTTTATTTTTGAGAGAAATCAAGTCCAGAATCGGTGCTTAATGTTTCCATGGGGAAGAAGATCCCGTACTAAAGCACAAACTGTTCTGCTGCCTTTAATGGATAATTCAGGTTAGCTGATAATATAATTTTACATTTCTGAGTTTGCAAATTCATGTTTTATAATGATGTATCACTGATGACTGAGCCACAGTCTGAGGTTGGAGTTTGGTCTTCCACTGTTGAGCACTCTGTGCAGGCCTGAACTTTTCTAGATGGAGCTAAAAGAACCAAAAAGTCTGATGCAGTCACATTACACATTAAATGGTCGTTAATCTCCCAGTCCATAACAACTGTCAGCAAATATTCTAATTTATCCACTGTTCCAAAACAAATAATTAAAATACCAGAAGGGCTACTACACAAGTAGAGTTGGTGAAGGCAGTAGAAGGGTGGGAAACCAGCAGCAGGAAGAGATGGATGTGGAGGACCTGCCAGTTCTTTGGAAAATGCCAGTCAAGCTGCACAGTGCAAATTGGGGAGCACAGGTCTCATGTACTCCCTCATGGAGTCTGATTCTAAGAGTCCGGTCAGGAAAAAAAGCACATAACTAGCACACACTGGAGGTCATTCTGAAGGTCTCTGGCAGTGTTTGTCCTGTTTCACCTGCTGCTGCTGGCTTGATGTCCTTCTATGACCCCACCCAGCTCTCCCTGGCCATCCACTAATCTCCTTGCATCTACTCCACAGTTGAGACTGTGATGTGACACACAGCAAACCTTGCGACAGCAGATATGGATGGTCATTCCCTTTTGAGGGGGGTTTTCTTGCCATTGTTACTTTCATTTACACCAAAGCTGGTGACACAGAGTCTGTCGAGTTGTGCATCCTAACTGGACAGACTGATATCCTGAGGTTTAACTGATTTGGTGTAAGACTGCGATGATCAAGTGTTCCCTTAATTTTTTTTTTTTTTTTTTTGAGTAGTACATATTTAAAGTGGTTAAAAAGAATGATGGCAGCTTCCATGAGAAAACCCAACAAGAGCTGTACAGATACAGCTTGCAACTCTAAAAGCACTCCTGCTGATGTAAGAAGAAACAGAGGGAGACCCTGATGAAGCTTTCTGCAATTATGAAATACAAGTTGATGTATGTCAGAAAACAAGTAGACGTAACGCGTCACGGCTACAAGGTGATCACTTCATCTTTGTAGTTTGTCTGTTTTTTTATTTAAATTATTATTAAGATCATGTTTCTTTGTTGAACGCATTTTGTAAGATCGGTCAAGAAGCTGCTTTGGCAACATGCAGATGCAGTGATAATGGTTATCAGCTATATGCTCAGTTAGTCACATGGAGCTCCCTGTAAGATTAAAGCCTGGTTAAAACACGATGGTTTTGTGAAAGCTGTAATGTTTTGAGTTTTTTCAGGTGGAAATAAACCACAGTTAATGGAGTTCATGATCCAAGCGTGATCGAGTGAACACACCTGAGTGCTCAGCTCAAGTGTGCTGAATTTTCCCAGTGCTTTTTACTTGTTCGGTACATGTAGCGGGAACATCCTCACTCTCTTCACAAGTAGCTGCTCAAGTAACTCTAAAGTACAGCAGCTACATTACAAACACTGCAGCATCATCTTGTTGACAAAAGGCAGACACAGTGCATCAGAAAGTATTTGCAGCGCTTCACTTCTTCCACATCATGTTACAGTTACGTTGTCATGTTACAGCCTTATTCCAAAATGGTTTAAAATTTCACCTCAAAACTTTACACATTGGCCCATAACGACAGAGTGAAAAGAAGTTTTAAAAAGTTTACTTGAAATACCAAATTTACAAAAAAAAATTAACAAAAATACAACATGTACATTTAGTATTTACTCAGTGCTTCCTTAAAGGGCCTTTGGCAGCAATTACAGCCTCAAGTCATTTTTAGTATCATGCTCGTTTTTTTTGTTTTTTTAAATATGATCTGCTTCTTTGCAGAACGTCTCAAGCTCTATCAGACTGTATGCGTATTCTCTGTATTCTCATGGTCTAAGTCACATGTGTCGAACTCCAGGCCTCAAGAGCCGGTGTCCTGCAGGTTTTAGATGTGTCCTTGATCCATCACAGCTGATTTAAATGGCTAAATGACCTCCTCAACATGTCTTGAAGTTCTCCAG
>VUQG01019766.1:0-20454 GCA_015106755.1 Etia nguti | reverse complement strand
TGCTGTTTGGTTTATGAGCTTGGAAGTGATCTCTCTCTCTCTCTCTCTCTCTCTCTCTCTCTCTCTCTCTCTCTCTCTCTCTCTCTCTCTCTCTCTTTTTTTTTTTTTGTTTTTTTTTTTTTTTTTTTTTTTTTTTTATTTTTTTTTTATTTTAAATAATTTTCTTGAATGGTCGCATGGTGAGTAGCTATGAGTTATGGGATCTCATTATCTCCTTTCCTTTCATAAAGGATGGCGCAGTTTGTCCTATGCTGAAGGAGGTGATAATGAAGCATCGAATGACCTTTCCTAAGTATTTAGAGAATTCGAACGGCTCTTATTATGACTGCCATGCAGATACCTCTGGGTCGCTTAACTCAGTTAGGGACCTTCCTAAGCGGAATTGACTATTCGACCGCGCCCTCGGTCTCCTGTGGAGCCCGAGCACAACTGTCTCCACTTACAGGGTAGCCGTGATAGGAAGCTGTGGAGAGGAGTTTTTGGATGGGCGTAGCGGCTTTAAGCTGAACCTTTTAATGAAATTGTGTTTTATTTGTAAATTTGCCTTATTTGACTCTTTTCACAAAGAAAAATACATGAATATATTGGCTGAAAGAGAGCTTTAGGCCTAAATGCAAAAGTGAATGGTAGGCATATAGTGACTCAAATCTCACACGCCTGCAAAGATATTAGGCTGATTGAGATAAAATGAAGTTTTACTTTCTTGTTTGCATAATACATTTTTTGCCACAGCTTATTTGTGTCTTATTTATTCCTACATTTTATTATTTAATTACAACAGAAAGTCAAATAAAATCACACCCCTGCTTATCCATTGCACCTGGACATGTTGATCTCCTTCGGCTGGTTTCCCAGGCACGGATTTCTAGACTTGAAGATCCTGATTGGAAAAAGTATTTGGTCTAGGATTAGCCATAATCCATGTCTGGAAAAACTAAGCCCTAATGATCAATGCTAAAAACACTGGCCCACAACTGAAAAGAGCTGCTTGCTCCTGACATAGCTGGGGTGGCTGACACAGCAGCGTAGGTGTCAGTGTGAAAGGGGTGTAAGTCAGAAGGGGAATTACACAACCAGACGTTGCACAGCTCCATCAGGAGTCACAAAGGGTTTATGTAATATTTTTTCAAACACAGCACTCCTCACAACTTTTAATGTTCCTCAAGCAATGTCTTGCTGGATAAAATACTTGAAAAATATAATAAATAAAAATTATATCCGTTTTTTGTAAAAAGGTGGGGTGGGGGGGTTCTTCTGCAGCACTGATTTTACTATCCACTGGTGCCCATTTCTTTAAGCTTTGGGACTAGGTATTGCATTTTCCAGGTGAGGATACTCACAAGTACTTGTTTTCTTTTGCACAACCACAGGCTGCACGGCTGTGCCTTTAAGACCACAAAGGCCACCTAATATAGCTGCGCAAATTTCCTATACTAAGACTCGTTGGGGTTCTCTCCGTATTATTGTAGGGTCTTTACCTTCCAATACTGAGGTGACTGTTGCTGTCATTTGGTGCTATAGAAAAAAAACTGAATTTAATTTAATAGTAATTAACTGCATTTGAGAAAACCCCGAAGGCTAAGATAAGCTGAGAAGTGCCCATAAAACCAAATATTGATGCCTCACAGTCCGCTGAGCACACACAGCTTGAGCCGTTGCACTACAAGCTCTGTCATCAGCGATAATGTGACAGTCATAAGGCAGTGACTTAAGCCATGAGCATAATGCTTCTATTCCTGTCGCTTCTCATGGCCAATTAGGTACCTTCCAGAAGTTATGGGTGATGGTTTGGCCAATCAGATCAACAACCCAGAAGTGGAGCTCGACATCACAAAGCCAGACATGACCATCCGGCAGCAGATCATGCAGCTCAAAATTATGAGCAACAGGCTGAAAAATGCACTGGATGGCAATGATGTAGACTTCCAGGATGCAAGTGAGTGATCTTCTGATACAAGCAGATTCCAGAAATAGTTGTTTTGTATCATACAGTTCACAAAATTTGCCAGTTTGCGTTTCCGCAAGTAGATCAAATGCACCAGCTCTCTTGTTTCGGGGCTCTTATTCCCTAGAGTTAATGAGACCTGGGATTTAAGGACAAACTATTCCCTATAAATGGTGTAATTAAAAGATTAATTCCATTCAGGAATGTCACACGGACCCAAATACAATTGGGTCAATTATCAAGAGCAGCTGAAGGTGACATTTAACAAAAAAAGCTAGTCTCCACTTGCCTTTAAAGAATTATTTCACAATTTACCGTTAAAAGTGTGCTATCTGTATCTCTCTCTTTTCCAGGTGATGACATCAGCGGCTCTGGAAGCGGTATGTGTGTAGGTGGCCAGTGTCCTCGTAGCAGACCAGGATTGTATGCCTACTCGCCGGACAACAACCGAGTCAGAGGTGCGGCCGCGTTCCAAACTGGCTTCTGTAGCCTGCTGCTCCTGCTCCCGGTGACCCTTCTGCTGCTTCTTCAGCGATGATGGACCACCGCCGCCTTTGGTCAAGTGTTTGAAGTCTAAGGCAGGGCTGAACCATGGGAAGGACAAATGGGGGTTCAGCTTGAGAAAGTAACTTTGCCAAAAAAAAAAACAACAACAAAAAAAACCATAAAAAATAAATAAAGGAGACATTTGTGGAATGAAAAGACATTTTCATCGACTAAGAAGAGCAAAACCTGATTGTATTCTTTATTTTACTGCGTTTACATATGTCTTAGCTTGCTAGCGTGTTTTTGGAATGAGGACAGACATAAGGAAACAAATAAGGGATGACAAAGAAGACTGATGAAGATAATGATGTCTAATTGTGTCCAATCAGCAGGCTGCAGAGACCTGTGAAAACATGTTCGGTGCCCTGATATACAAACAAGTTTTTTCTGTTTTTTTTTTTTTTTTTAATTTAATTTTTTGTTATTTTATAACTTGAGTCAAAGTCGTCTACCTTAACAAACATTGTGTACGCTGTAAATGTTCGTGTACATTAGTTTAAAGGCTGGCACCATATCGAGTCTTGAATGTACAGTATAATATCTACTGGCAAGGAATTCCCCGTAATCTGTGATGTCGTCCAGAAGTCTTGGTGTCACTGCTTTAAGCGGACAGACTCAGTGGGATTTGTTCGAAATATTGCAGATAAAATGATCACAACCCTGTCATGTATCAGATGTGCTGTGCTGTATATCCAACAATTTCAAAATGGCTTTCAGAAGAAAGCTGAAACAACCACTTCTTTTTTTTTTTAATAACAACTCTGTGAAGAAGTAAGCAGCCTCATTGACGCTCTTAGAATCAAGCACACACAAGCAGTTTCCTTAAGTTCTGTTTAGTGAAGACAGGAGAATGCACACGATTGTTTCACATCTGTTTGCAGTAAATACACACACACACAAAACTCCAAGGGGAAGATAAAGTCCAGAGAGGACCGTTTGGGGAATGCTCGCCTGCGTTGAGGCTGATGTACGATAGATCAAACCAAAGCTTATTACACACACGTGAGAACCCTTCACCAGGTTTTATACTCTATACGCACCAGAAAGAAAAGAAAAGGTTTAAAGTTCCTGCAACTTTTGTACATACAGGATATTTGTGTAATAGTGTGTGCATTAGCCTGGTGATAGATCATTTACTTGGCATGTCTGTCTTCAAGCTGCAGTACCATGCTGCTACTTCTGATTCACGCGAATGTGTTACACACACACACATTTTTCACTCTGGGGCTGTGTATTGAGCCGGGTTTTTTTATTCATCAGTGTATCCAGTCACACATTTCATTCATTAAACTCTGTTTGATTGTAGCTGTGGGTTTTTTTGTCACGGACAGTTTGATTTGATGTGAAGAAGGTTAGCAGTTTGGCAAAATATGACTAGTCTCTCCGAGATTTTCATGAGAACACCAATAACACATTCAAGTGAAGCTATAGCCAAAAGCCAGCTTAGTATTTATTAAGAGTGGAACTGGGTGTTATGTGGCACGTTATCTGGGCTGATCAACAAGGTAAAAACCACACATTTTTGTTTTTACACTTCAGTTTCTTTTTACTTTTTTTCACAAACATATAACCAATTCAGGGGCTGGAAAAAAATGACTTTCATGTTAAAATCCTCTACTTCACATCAGAAATAAACAGCCTGATACAAAAAAGTTATTTAGCCTCTTTAGCTGAGTGCCACTTTCAGGACATTTTACAAGGGATGCAGTTTTATAAAGCTCTGAATTATATTAACGTTTAAAACTATGTATGGTTAAGGGTGTGGGCACTTTGACAGGTTTCTTTACAGTTTGTTGGTTCCTTTTGGAATATTAGAGCAAAAAACGTGATTTTCAATGTGGTGTATTTTCCTAACCATCTGAGAATTATGAGCTCCAGTTTGAGTTAAACCATAGGTGGGACTGGGGTTTTGCAGACACCCTTTCAACATCATTTTGGATGTGCGACAATCAGGGTGACAATGTAGGATCAAGTGAAGCCCTCAGTTGTATAGGCCTAGAGACCAGTCCTGGGGAAAACTAAGGGGAAACGACTATTCCCCTGAGTGGTTGTGAGAGGTTATTGGAAATTGCTGAGAAAATGATTCCTAAAGTAACATTCAGACAGGTCTAGTGGAAAATCTATATTTCCCAACTGATTGGCAAAAATCTCCTTGTGATTGCTTTGGTTGCTAGCAGATTGCTGTGGTGGTTGTTTGACAGACTTGTCTAAAAACACTGACCACTTACTCTACATCATGCGAGAAACCTGAATATTAAATGAACGTAGAGTGGTGTGAAAAAGTGTTTGCCTCCCTCCTGATTTCCTATTTTTTTGTGTTTGTCACACTTAAATGTTTGAAATGATCAAACAAATTTAAATATTAGACAAAGATAACAGAAGTAAACACCACATGCAGTTTCTAAATGAAGGTGTTTATTATTAAGGGAGCAAAAATCCAAACCTACATGGCCCTGTGTGAAAATGTGATTGCCCCCAAGCCTAATAACTGGTTGGGCCACCCTTAGCAGCAACCACTGCACTCAGGCATTTGCAATAATTGGCAGTGAGTCTTTTGAAGCACTGTGGAGGAATTTTGGCCCACTCATCTTTGCAGAATTGTTGTAATGCAGCCACACTGGAGGGTTTTCGAGCATGGACCGCCTATTTAAGATCATGCCACAGCATCTCAATCGGATTCAGGTCAGGACTTTGACTTTGACTTTTGTCTCATCAGTCCCATCAGTATTTTCCCAAAAGTCTTAGGGATCATCAAGATATTTTCTGGCAAAACTAAGATGAGCCTTTATGTTTCTTTGCTCAGCAGTGGTTTTCCTCTTGCAGCTCTGCTATTAATGCCATTTTTGCCCAGTCTCTTTCTTATGGTGGAGTCATGAACACTCTCAATAACTGAAGCAAGTGAGGTCTGCAGTTCTTTGGATGTTGTTTTGGGGGTTTTTGTGACCTCTTGTGACCTCGCTGCACTCTTGGAGTAATTTTGGTCGGCCAGCTACTCCTGGGAAAGTTCACCACTGTTCCATATATGTATATATATATATATATATATATATATATATATATATAGTAATTTGGGAAGGGGGCAAACACTTTTTCACACCACTGTAGCTACCGTGACGTGAAGATAGATCTGACTGTAAGAATCACACTCCAGTTAACTCATCGTAAGTTGGTAGCCAACGAGCATATCCTGGATAAACTGCTGGATAACCTGATCTGACACTTGGAATGATTAAAACTTATAAATGTGACTTAATGTTTTATACATTATAACCCAAGATGAACAACAAAGGCCTAACCTTTGCAGAGAATAATTATTCCATAGATTTCTATAGGACCACGTGTCTTTTTCCAACCACAACCATTGCCCCTTGGTGGGTTAAGAACTAATGCAGATTTAAGGCACTTCCGCACTTACTTCACACTTCAGACCCAGAAGCTACATCCAACTTTTATACTGTCTATGAGTGAAATGCAAGTATTTTAATAGTAGGTTACTTAGCACTAAGCAGTTATCTGTAACCCAACAGAGATAGAGATGCACCTTGCTAATTAATCTAGCCATTATCAACTTAAAACTGGAATGGAAACCTCTGGCTCTGAAAAACAAAGATGGCGACAACTGTAGAATGCAACCAAAAAAAAAGCAATGTTAATTAATGAGCTTTAGTAATGCTGTTTGGTGAATTTTGATATTTTTCTACACCTCATATAAAGGTCTTTCTCTGGATCTAAGCATTAAAATCTTCTGATATTATGTGGCTATTAATATGATAAAATAAGTAAAAACAAATATTTGACTGAGCACCTTTTTTTTTTTTGGCTGATGCTTTGTGCCCACCAGATGACTCACTGCCTGGCCCTGTTTCCACTGATGCCATATCCGCTCCTAGATATCATCCCACTCTAATCAAGAACATCAAATCTGGGATGATTTTGTTCTCTTTCTATTTAAAGCCTCGACTTGCGAGCTCCACCACAGCTATAAATAAACATATAGCTCTTTGTAACAGGACACGACAAGCATCATCTGGTCCTGCTGGGGGGAAACTGGGGCTGACGACAATCCTGCCTGTCAAGGGTGTTCATTTACTGAATGATTCATTTTCCTGATGTTTTCAGATCTGATACGACAGGACAAAAAAGCAGAGCCAACGCCCACAAAGTTCATGGCACGTTTATGTTTTTGAACCAAGGTGAACTTTTCGGCATGTGAATGCCTCACATTTCACTTCTCACTGTCAGTGTCCTCTGAAACTGTGAGTCTGATGCACAGATCTGTCTGTTTTTATATTACACATCTATACTGTAATGTTTCCTGTCGTGAAATTGTGAATGATGTAGAAGTAAGAGTAGACTTTTACTGGCATGTTGGAGGACAAGTGTGCTACCACACTTTTGATTTCCACTCTGCTATGTCTAGACATGTACACCAATCAACTTTCAGCACTGTGCCTGACTGCTCTGTTCCTGATCAAAGCTTATTTACCTTGCTGAGTCCCTCGGGATGGAGATACCTCTTAGCAAAGGGCTGCGTGACTCCAGCTGCACAATTTTAAAAGAGTAACCAGAACCTTCGGAGACAATTCAAACATTATTGTTCTGCTTGTGCGGCAGCCAGCAGACCTGTAATCGATTTTTGGGTCTCCACCTGTGGCTGGAAGGAAATTATGAATGCCTCCAACTGCTGACTTTAAGATAAGAAGCGTCTCCCTCTGTTTGTCTGCCTCTAACTGACATGCACGCTCATATACACAGCTCTTTAGGATAGCGGTCAATATGAACAGGATGCAGTAGCCCCTGAGTGAAAGCGATTGTCATGTAGGTTGTGGTGTGTGTCATAAAAGCTGCTGGCAGCTGAAATGTCATCTTGAGGGACAGGAAATGGAGCATCTGGGAAGAAAAGTGCAGCAATGTCACAGCGGTATGAGACAGTGTAAGAGGCACAGGATGAAGGAGACAGGAAACCTAAAAAAGTAAATTGATCCAATGCCTCCGGGGTTGAAAAGTTGTATTTTTTCAGTAACACGGAGTGATTTTTATTTTTTCCATAGTGCATTTTGTCATTACGCACACCTTTTAGGATTTTGCAGGTAGCCAAAAAATGTAATAATGCTTCCCCTGATATTTTAGAGCGTTGTCTTTTTTGCCAGTGTGATAAAAAAAAAAAAAAAAAAATTGAATAACTGAACTGAAAGTCTTAATGTATTGTGACTATTTGCATTTTTTAAAGTAGTATGGCAGTCCCGGATGCTTTAAATCTGCTGAGGGTTAAAGCTGGACATACAGCTTAGAGAGAGACACGGATGTTTTCACTCTGGCAGATTAAGTGTACTTGTAGGAATGATTCTTTAAAAATTCAGTTATCTCACCCTTAAAAGGCACTAAGAGGACATTTAGGGAAATGTCCATCAACACAGTCCTGAAAAGAGGTCTGATTAGCCAACACAAGCGAAAACACCAGTGTAGGTGAACCGTAGTTATTTTTCACTTAATCCTCTTTATCCCCTGTAACACAAGGCCACACACTCTAGTCCTTGCTTTTTCTCCTAATACTGCAAAGGCTGTTTTCATGTATCAAATTAACCCCGAGGTCTCTCCCAGTGATGTGAAAGACCAGAAAACCACTCAACTTTTGTTTTCTACCGGAGGCCTTGGGCTGAAAGTCTGCAGAAAGCAAACAGACCTACATAGGGGTTTCTTGTTGCGTGTATAGCATGTGTTGAGGAGTAAAATATACATTTCTGTATGACTTTTGTGAAAGCCCTTTAACTACAGTATGTACAGTATCAGCATCAGACTTGCAAAATCTCTTTTACTAAGACGTCTTTCCAATTTCCATACCAAAATAACTTAGCCAAAGGCATGTCCATCAAGCCCCTCACTGAGACCAGTCTGTTTTGATTGACCTTGTTGGTTGCGTCGCCCCTCTGGGACAAAGTCAAGACAGTTTTGTGACAACTTTGGCCCTTTTTGAATATGGACAACATCAAACCCAGAGGCTGAAAATTCTAAACTTGTGATGCTAAAAAATACAAATGGTTTACTGTCATAATCCAGAGAAAATGGTGAAAAGCTCTTATTTGGCTCTTCTTGACTGCCTTTTGTTCCATTCTCTGTCAAGATGATCCCACACTGCTTCAGTAATGTTAAGATCTGGGAACGCCACTCCGTGATTGATTGTGTGTTGTTTTTTTTTTTCTGTCCAGGTATGAGTTTATGAGTGTGTCTGAGATCATTGTCGTGATGAAAAATGAAGCTGTTGCTAATCAGATGCTTTCCAGATGGTATTGCCTGATGAATCAAAATCTGACCGTACTTTTCTGCGTTCATAGTTCCACCAATTTTGAGAAGGTCACCAACACCACTGGCTGAAATGCAACCCCAAACCATGACAGAGCCTCCACCATGTTTTACAGATAGCTGTAGACGCTCACTGTGGTACATTTCTCCTGACCTCCTCCATACATGTTGATGATGATTCAAACCAAAAATGTATCACTTATACTCTTTGCTCCATACGACCTGTTGCCACTAATTTCCAGTCCACTTTCTATGTAATTTGGCACACCTCAACCTTTTTTCCTCATTTCCATTACTTAATAACGGCTTCTTGACAGCCACCCTTCAACTGCGACTATTTCTGATGAGGCGAGCAGTAGATTTCTTCTTTTGTCCTCCACTTGTCCAGTTTCCTCAGTTTTTTATGGATACACTGCACACCATGCCAAGACATGCCAACTTTTCAGCTAAAAGCTCTTTGGAAAATGTATAGACACAACACTGGTCCATCCCGTAAGTTAGGTGCCTTTTTAATGCCAGAATGGCTCACAGGTCAATGTTGAGTGGCTTGACAAAATGAAAATGGTCAGGTACAAGGACTGGAGTGAAAATGAGGGGAGGGGCAGCTAGTGCTTAAAGAAAAACTTTGAAAGCTCTTTAGAAAGCCTGAAAGAACTATTGCTCAAGAAAACTTTAAATTTATGAGAAGATGTGGCTTCTTCAAAGCAAAATAAAAAGAAATGAGGTGTGCGTGTGAAGGGAACAAGCGGTGTCAGTCCAAACCTTGGGGAACCAATAGCTGAGAAGCATTGATTCTCCTGTTTTATCAGGAGGATCAAACATCATTATTGCAGCAATATCCTTAAAGAGTCTTGAGAAAGACCACTGCTCACATCCCATCATAATGACTCTTCAGCAATTCAATGTCACAGGACCACAATCAAGGTTTAGTTAGTTGCTGTGCTGATCCTTGACCACTGGGTGTCGCTGTCCCGTCACGCCAGCCCGTCGTGCTGTGGGATGGAGGCAGTGGAGGGGAGACCTGACCATTGGGCATTCATCTTGGGTCAGGTGGAAAAGAATGGGTGATTGGTTTACGAGCCGACATTCTCTGTCCTGATTGGACGGAAAGGTGTGCCAGAGGAGACGGTGAGAGGAGAGAGAGAAAGAGAGAGAGCGGATCTCCAGCAGAAGTGTATCCCCTTCAGCACTCGCTGGCTGTGCCGGCTCAGCACACACTCACACAGACTGAAGACTGCGATGTGACTGCTTACCAGAGGAATACAGCGTGCTCCAGTGGGGATTTTTTTTCTTCTCTTCTCTGTCAGCAGGATAATGGGAGAGGACGGACAGGGAGTCAGAGTGGCCATGCCGGCTTCTTGGGCTGTTCTGGTTCTCTTCACGGTTACTTCAGTGCATGCAGTGGAAGGTAGGTTTCCAAAACAGGGAGCATCTTTTTGAGTGCTACAGCTGGCGCAGGGTGATTTCATTTATGCAAATTGGTTGAGCAGAAGACTTCTGAAGATGTAACATCAGCTAAGCTTTCCTATCCTTAGACATTTGGAATTTCACTTTATGCAGAGCTCCATGCATTTTTGGAAGAAACTTGAGACTGATGGAGGATTTTTACCACAGTAAGTTTTCTGGTCCTTCATGGTGAGCTGGGTGTGTTTGAGGTTTAATATGAGCGCTAATTGCCTTTCAGCAGTGGGCCAATTAGTGCTTTATTGGGAATACTGACAGTTATTGCTGCGCACGCATGCACGAAATGACACTGAAAGTAGTCCCTTTGTGCTCTTCTAATATATTCCATGTTCTACTTTTATACAGCCCTAAACATCGAGCCTTACCAGGATACGAAAAAGGACATAAATCACATTTAGTACCGCCTTTATTTACATGACAGATGCATATATTGTATCAAGTTTCTCACAGGGTCCATAAATGTCTGTTGCCATATTATAAAAATGTGTGTTGTTTAGTATCAAACATTACCATGTTTCTCCCTCCTGAGTGCACTGTTGTAGCTGTTTTATCACACAGGCCGCCACTCACCTGTGAGCAGCAAAGTGAATCATAATTATAGCTTGCAGGTGCTCACCGGCTCCTTGTAGCTGCTTCCACCTCCCCCGCTGTTCCTTCTGCTGCTCCTCCCTACAGTGACCTCTTGCTCCTCCCTGCCGCTTCCCCGCCCGAAGCGCCATCTCCCCACGCTCGCCTCCAAACATCACCTCGTGCCTCTTTTGTGTTACCGTGAACCTCTCCCAAGTACGATCTCCAGCTACTCGTCTCAAAAGCATCCCGCCACTCCTCTATCCCTTACCCCTGCTGCTCCTGTAAGCCAAGCATCACATTGTTATTGCTCCTTCTCCACAAGCTTCACCCGCTGCCCCTTATTTTTACTTCCCTTCCAGCACCTCTCACTGCTGGTGCTCCTCTCTGAACAGCATAATTTTACTACCGCCCGCCATCTACTCCTATTCCCCCTTCTTTTTCCAAAGATCCAATTTCTTCTACACCCCCAAAAAACATCTTCTGCTTCATCCTTTGCTTTCCCACTTGTCCTCTACAGACATCACCTATTTTCCCTAAAGCATCCCAGCATCGACTAGTCTGCACATCATCACTTTTCTGGGTGTTTTCATGAACTTCTTTTACCCCTCTCCACACCTCATCTCAGTCCTGATGTTCCTCCTCAAGAGTTCCTCTTCTGCTTGTCTTTCAGCCTTTCTTTCTGTTGGTGTTCCTTACTACCCATGGATCCCTTGCCTTTGTTCCTCCCTTTTCTCCTGCTTTTTCCTCCTCTCTTCTTCTTCTGTTCCTCATCTTCAAGCATCGCTCCTTCCCCTTCCTCCTCAAGCATGACTTCTTGCTTCTTTCTCTTTCTCCTTCCCAGCAGGCATCACCTGCTGTTTCGGCGTGTTTGCTGGTCCCTCCTCCTGCTGTTTATGCAACACTTCTCCCTTCACCTGCTGCTCTTTCTCACACTTCACTGACTGCTCATGTGACTCCTCTGACATCCCTACCTGGTTCTTCTTCTTCTCGCTGCTGCTCCTCTTCCTCCTCCTCCTTTTCATGTTCTCACCACTGCGGCTTTCCCAGCCCTTCAAACAGCTAAACCAACCATGCATCGAATGACTGCTTTTGCTTTCTTTTCCTTCTCCATCCACAGTCAGCTTCCACTCCCTCGTCCTCTGCTGCTTCTCCTCCTCCTGCTGCTGCTGCTGCTGCTGCTTATGGAAGTGCTAGATTAGTCTACTGCTGTGTTTTAATGGTGCGCGTAATGACAGGCTTCGTACCGACTCTTCCCCATTATGAGTACATGTAAATGCGTTGAAGGGCAGCTCTATTTTGATTAAACAGAATGCTGTTGCAGTCTGTGTGTGTGGAGGAGGGAGAGGTAGGAGGTTTAGCTGGAGAGAAGAGACAGATAGGTACAGTGTGGGTGGTGGGTTGTTTTGTGGTCGTGGTGGCCTTTTCATGGTAAGTAGGCGCCTAATGAACTGATGTATAAGCTGGTCGGAGTTTGTTGGTGTTAAAAAGAACCACAGCTGACACAGTGACTGTGATTATCTGTGCTTTGTGTACACTCCGTGTGTACTTCACCCCATACATCAGACTTTTTACAGCACTGGGTTGATGCTCTAAGGTGATACCATTATCAGCAGAATATATATTGGTCTTTAAATAGCAGTAAACTGTAGGGCAGACAAAGATGCAGTGTATTGCTAAGAGTGACATCTCATTCTTAATCCATAGGGTTTAAAATGATTTAAGCTATAACGGCTCCAAATATTCTGGGAATGCTTTCCACAAAGTTTAGCATTGTGCCAAAAGCACATTTGTGAGTTCAGACAATGATGTTGGACGAGAAGAAATGGCCCATAGTCTCCACCCTAATTCATCCAAAATGTGTATATCAGGCTGAGGTCAGGACTCTGTGCAGCCCAGTCAAGTTCTTCAACACCAAACCCGCTCATCCATGTCTTTATGGACCCTGCTTTGTGCAAAGCCACATAGTCATGTTGAAACTGGAAAGGGCGATCCCCAAACTGTTCCATGGAGTTGAGGGATGAAACTGTCCAAAATGTCTTGGTATGCTGAAGCATTAAGTGTTCGTTTCAATGGAACTAAGTGGCAGAGCTCACCTCCTGAAAAACAACCACACACAATAATCTCTCCTCCACCAAACTTTACATTTGGCATAATGCAGTCAGACAAGTACCGTTCTCCTGGAAACCGCCAAACCCACACTCGTCCATTGGATTGCCAGAGAATACGTCTCCATTGCTCTAGAGTCCAGCGGTGGTATGCTTTACACCACTGCATCCAGCGCTTTGCATTGTGCTTGGTGATGTAAGGCTTGGATGCAGCTGCATCGTGGAAACCCATTCCATGAGTTTCCTGTCTGTTCTTGGGCTAATCTGAAAGCCACATGGAGTTTAGAGGTCTGTAGTGACTGATTCTGCAGAAAGTTGGTGACCCTTTGCACACTATGCACCTCAGCATCCACTCATCCTGCTCTTGGATTTTAGTAGTGAGAACATTTCAAGACTGGACTTTTTGCACATCCTATCACAATACCATGCTGGAATTCACTGAGCTCCTGAGAGCAACCCATTCTTTCACAATGTTTGTAGCAGCAGTCTTCATGCCTAGATGCTTGATTTTATACACTTGTGGCCATGGAAGTGATTGGAATGCCTGATTTCAGTCATTTGGATGAGTGAGTCAATACATTTGACAATATAGTGTATACTTTAAAAAGTATTTAACTCTTATTTTTATTATCAGTCAATTTCCTTATTAGTAAGGCACTTGATTAGTCAAATATTGCAAAAGCTCAAACATTTAAGTACCAAAACAAAGTATAAATGAATACATGACTCTAGTCAAAATCCAAATGTATGACCATAATCCCCAACACTACCTAATCTTTGTTATTTTTGTATTGGGGTACTGTACATGAACTCTCTTTAAGAGATCAGCTGTGCTGTCACATTTTGTTTGAAGGCTCAGTGGCAGCATTTTGGTGTCAGCAAATTTATTTTATTTTTTGGAGCCAGAAGTGACCATATTTGGACCTGAGTGTAGATTACTAAGTTATTTGGTAAGGCTGGAAAGCTCTGTTAGCAAGCTGATTCCTAACAAAATGAAACATTGCCAAGAGTGCCAGTGCCAACAGATGGTGATTGTTGCAAAAAAGACTTTTGGTGCCATAGAAACCTGTGGGAAAAACTGCTTTCTGACCTGACCTCCGTAAAAACGTTCTTGCTGAGTTTATGGTTCACTCACTCATTTGGGGTCAAATTGAATATAGTCTTAGGTTTGTTTTTGGTTATTCTCTGTTTAAAAAAAAAAAAAAGTGGATTACCCTGGGTATGGTCAGTGGTTATCAACTTGTGATTGACAGGTTATTAGCCAGTTGGTTTCACTATTTCCTCCTCGTCACATCTGGTCCTTTGAAACCAACTTGGTGATGGTGGAATGCTTTATCTCGAAACTTCAGAACGGCACACAGAAACCAGTACTTTATACTGTCTGTGAGTGCAGCGCTAACCCATATTGTACCAAGTGTTGTCCTTAGTGCTAATTGAAATGATACAATTTATCCACCAAAACCAAAACTCTAAATTATTGAATAATTGTGTCACGGCTATATTATTTCTTCATCAAACTGCTCCAGAAGGCACCAGCACCATAAAATGGTCCAGTTCAGTTAGCTTAGCTGAGTTGAGACCTAGCTAGCAGACATCTAGCCTAGCTAAAGAGCTACAGCCATTTTGTTTGCTAATGTGTATTACTTTACTGTTTCTGTTGTTTTTACACAAGTTTAAAAAAAAAAAAAAAGACAGATTAAAGGACCAGCTGGACAATTAAATATCTTCCTCACCGGTTCAGCTGATATCCATCTATATATCTCTACTAATCAGGGTAGACTAAATCATTCAAAGCTGTACCAGGTTATGATTCTGTGCTATTCCGCTGGTATAAATACAGATGACTTTATCTTCATGTTGGCAGTGGGAAATAAACTTCCCAGTGCCTCTCTCGGTTCCCCTTCCCTCTGCTGCTCTTCTATCAGTGCCACCACACAATGAACAATTAGCATTATAGTGGGAGGATAGCATTATATGAATAGCAAATACAGCATTAAATTGAACTGAATTATAAACTCTCTCCTCCCCCTGAAGCATCCATTGAGTCTAACAGCATTTCTGGCAGAAACCTAACTATAACATATCACAGTTAAGTAAATAGGCAAAACTCTGCATTACATAAAAAGGAACAAAATATGGGTTGCTCTTTTACTTTTCAAGCAAAAAAAAAGAAAAAAAAGAAAAAGAACTAAAATAGAAAATCTGTCATGCAATCACTTTATCGGTGTTGTATTTGTGAGATGTGTTAATATTTTAACAACAAATACCAGACAATGTGTCATTACACACTTATTGATCTATACTACAGATTTTTTTGCCCCAAGCTGCTTTTGATATTCTTGAGAAAGGTTTTGGTTTTTTTTATCTTGATCTGCTGTTTACAAAGGTAGCCATGAGCAGCTTTTTAGAAGCGTGAAGCCGGGCAGCTTTTTGCAGATTTGATAAAGAGTGGAGATGCAGGAAAATATGCCAGCATGCTTAGAAAAAGTCTGCATTATACCCACAAATGTGAGTACATTATTTTGGGTACTGCCTGCCATTTATGTCGTCTGAAAGTGCTGTTCACTGACCTTGGAGTCCCAGGGTTTTCACCTATTCAGCGAGCCTAGAACGCAGTGCAGTAAACACAGCATTTGACCCTGTTATTTTGAAAGTCAGTGCAAACCCTGACCCAGCGGATATTGTTGGGTATAAGTGCTACATATCCCACAAACAAGCCTAGGGAGGGGTGGCAAAGTCATCTGTGTCTGAACCCAGTGCCCAGTCAGCAGCAGATTCCCTCAGTGAAGTTGCTGATTTGTGTCAGTGTTGAGTGTCGAGAGGTCGACGAGTTAATTTCCTTTGCCTTTGAAAGAGCTGCTGTGTGCTGTCTAATTAGAAATAGCACCGTGTGTCCTTTCTTTTCATAAACTATCCTTTCCCCTGAAGCCTAAACACAGCCATCCTGTGCCCATCTGCCACCTTTTGTGAATGCTAAAGGTTAAACATTGTAGATGCTGTCTTGAATGGTGGCGTTAACATGACAAATGAACAAATGATCTCCTTGGGTACACCAATCATGTCTTTATTGGAAATAGATATGCAGATGACCGTGCTGCTACCACACACACACACACATATATGTATATGTGTGTGTGTGTATATGTATATATATATATATATATATATATATATATACACTGATACTGTAGCCTGCACCATGCTTTGTCTGCTCATGTTTTAAAGATGCTGTTTCTATATTCTTCTGGTGACAGGTTAGCAATGTGACAGACAGTTGAACTGGGAAAAAGTAGGAGCTTGGAAGCAGATCCTTTGCACCAGTCCTGAGGCTTTTACTCCAGTGTTCTGCGGTCTATTTTTCCTCAGGGCCTGCCTTCAGTATTAAATATTTATTTCCTCACAGCATTCAAATTGTTTCAGAATAAATTTGCTTTTTCTTCCTTGCTTGGAACCTGTGGGATTATTTACCTTTTGCAGAGAGACTCAGAGCCCCGGGCTTTGGTGCTGTATTTCCCACAGCGAGCTGGGCATTAAGAGGCAATTTTAGATCAGTCAGTCTGGTATTAGACACTGCGTTCCTCTGTAGCCAAAGGCTGTCAGACTTCACTATCACAGCTTTCGGTGGTTCAGGAAGTCATTTCTAACAAAACAAGCTCAGTGTTTACTGAGCTGTGATTAATATTATATTAGTGCGAAAATATATCCTTAACCATGAATCTTCACACCTTGGCTGCAAATTTTCACACAACTCAACAGTTTTGTCCTTATATTCAGGAAAAAGTTGTTGGTCCTCTGCACCCGTGATGAGTCACATCAGTTACTGGGGGGATATATATATATTTTCTAATGTGTGCTTTTGGCTGCATTTTCATACCAAATGTTTGGGTCACATCCCTGTCTGATGATTACAGATGCAGTCTGTACAGCATGTTCTGGGCTTGAGGAGTCCAGGTTGGGTATTAAGTGAAATTTTAAATCCCTGAGAGAACTGCTTGACAAAGTTACGAGTCTGCATGAGTAATTTGTAAGTAAAATCCAACACTTACAAAGCCTTTAAATGCTGCAAATTTCTCCCACTTATGAAAGCTGTTTCATAGATCTCCAATTAAAATAGGCCAAACATGCAACCCGTAGATGTGCATGAATATGCATGGTAAGAATGTGGCACCTTATGCATCCTTCAAACCTGGCATACAGACATTTTTCTAGAGGCAGCTTGATCATTCATCTTGTTTGCATTCCAGTTGTTATGTTCCTGTCTGTGATGCTTTCATTTTATCCTCAGCTTCCTGTCTGTTCTTTCTGACATTTAATAATAATGACTGCGATATCACTGCCGAGTTGGTTTACAGATATGTGTGATAAATTAATGTTACCGGGGCTATAAATAGCCACAGCCATGTGTAATGGTCTTGCAAAAAGACAGCTGTTCTGCTGTTTGGATCTCTGCTGATGTGAGTCAGTCGGTGAAACTGCAGTTCTTTACGTCGCTGACGGTGAAATGGCCACAAGTCTTAATTTTACACACATGTTTTATTGAAATGCAACCAGTGGGTACGAGTCTCATGCTCCCTGTTCTGCAGTGACTGAGATTTATACAGTCGAACCAGGTGTACTGCAGCTTTGTGGCTTTTTCACATTTTCTTTTGGGTTTAAGATGTTGTGGAAAGTTAAAGCTAACTTGAGTGGGGTTAATAGCAGGCAAAGCAAAGTATTCCAGACATCCTTGGTAAACCATTTCTAGTTCTTCCTAGGGCACATTAGATGCTCTGAGGCCAAATGAAATGTATAATCCCTCCATCAAAGCTCTGGGTCTCCTCCTAGCAAGGCATGCCTGGAAAACCTCCAAAAAGAGGTTCCCAGGAGGCATTCTGACCAGATGCCTGAAGCTCAGCTGGGTCCTTTCAATGGAACGGTGACTCGGCTCAGAGATCTCCCCAGATGTCTGAACTCTACACCCCATCTCTAAGTGTGACGTTACTCTCGCTAGCAGACAGATATGGACACCGTGGATCAGTGTGTGTGTTTTCATTTTTGTCTCCGTCTCAAACTTTTACATAGACTTAAAATATAAATAAACTGCTTAGGTTTTTGTGATCCGAGACCACCACAATGTCACTGACCTCATGAAACACATTTCAAGAATTGATAACATTTCACACAAGTTTCATTGAAAAAGCCCCAAAAAGGCCGTTTAGTGAATACAAATGTGAGATACTGTTGTCTAACAACTTTTGTGGAGGAAATCCAGCTTTGCTTTCTGTGCTGTTTGGAAAACAAAGAGCTGCTGGATTTCTTTCCACAAGTGAATGTCTATTTTATTATACTGTATATTAAAATGGCAAAATCTATTCATTGCCCTAACTTGAGTGTTATTTGCCGATTCAAAATGGAGATGTGAATGAAACACAGCAAAGGCTCCTCATCAAATGTAAAGCAAAAACTATGCAGATAATGGTTGGTGCATTAACCATATGTTCTGTAAATACTATGGATGCCATTCAAACTGATGATATTTATAATATGTTCCAAAACTATGAAAACTAAACAATACTTCTGTTTTTTCCCCCTTTAGTACCTTTGGTACTGTAGCTCTATTTATTTGAGACTGCAGTTCTTCTAGAACTAACCAGGGCAGCAACATCCTCACATGCTGCAGAGGAAAAATTAGACATGGCACAGCAAAAACTATACAGACAGATGCTGCTGCGAGAGCTCTGTCCCAACTCGTTAAGACAGTAAGACTCAGGAATGGAAGTACTTTGCCTTCAAGGCAATATGCAAAAAAAAGAAAAGAAAAGAAATGACGTTGTATAGTTTACACCAGGAGACGAAATACTTCTGATTTAGTGAAGCACCTAAAAGATCCAAATTTACTCAAAGAATTCAAAGTAAATTAGTTTCAATTAAAGATCTGAAGTATTACTCTTCTAATGTTATCCTGAAACACACGCTGCCATTTTGTTTGAGACGACTGTCACGTTCTATAGGCTAAAATGTTCGAGGTGGCTAATGCTATAAAAATGCTTAAGCTAACTAACCTCGCAGTAACATTATTAGGCTACACATAAACCATCCACCAACATTCCAGTCTGGGTCCCACACATAAACTGTCACAGTTAGCGCTGTGTGGTTTGTGAAGTGAGGACCCAAATGCAGGACGCAGCAGGCAGAAGTCAAACTTGAGGCGCAGCTTTATTGCTGGAAACAAACCGAATTTACAATTAACCAAACAAGAAAATACTTACTGGCAGGGAGCCACACAGCCTATGACAATGACGGAACAAAGGGAAACTGAGGACTTAAATACACACAAGGTAATTAGGGAGATGGAACACTGGGGGGAAACAAGGTACAGGTGAACTAAGTCAAACTAACGACAGGGGAAACAAAACTGAACACAGTGCACGCAGGACAAGAGACTATCAAAATAAAAAAGGTAGCCTAAACATTGAGAGGGAGACTAAGACTTGAGCTTGACACTAGCCAACTACTACATTTCTGAAATCATGACATATCTTGTATATACAAAGGATCTCTTCTGGAAAAGGTCATCAGTTAAACCATTTATCAGTCAGTCAAATTTGATGGTTTGACAGCCTTCAGTAAGTTTTTGAGGTTATTTAATAGAAAAAAAGAATATACTCATAGATAAGTGTGTAGTTACGTCTTTCAACAAATTGATGAGACAAAATTTAATACATTTTTAGCACATTTAGACTTAAGATATCAAGGTTCAAAGCTATGTTTTATCATCTGAGAAGGGATCCCCTTCATGAGAGTAAATATTGGCACAGTCACCTTTCCTACATGGAATGAGTTGCAGAGAGAGGGTTTTAAAAGTAAAGACGAAGTCACCTGCTTTCTGCTAGACGGGTAACTGAACTTAAAAGTTTAAATTTAAGCTTTTAAATCTCTCTTGGATGACTAAAGCATAGTCAAGGGCATGATGCTACAAGTAGTTGTATCAGTAGTTTTAAAATAGCCTTACAGTACAATTAGAAAGGTTTGTTTTTTTGATCAAAAAACAATTTCACCTCCTAATATTCAAATTTGCAAGTATAATTTTCAGAACGAAAAGTTACAGTGTATAACTCAAGTCCTAAAGCGTGTTTGCAAGAATTATGCACTTGAATTGGAAATCTGCAATCTCCTGACATCTAGTGGTGACATTTTCTACACTGCGCCTTTAACCCTTTTTATGCATGAATTATGACAACCTCGATCAGAATTTTTTTTCTTAAGTATTTTATATTCATCTTTAGGCATGAAAAGATGAATAAAAATCCTGATTGCGGTTGTCATAATTCATGCATGACAGGGTTAAATAACAATAATTACAATGACACACGTCGTACATCTATAGTAACATTAAACGACCAGTGGGTGGCAGGGTATGGAGTGACACATCAGTGTCCAATGTAGTGGTTTATATGTAAGTATACCATCAACACTGACACAAATACAAGAAAACGGCCTTTGAGTAGCTGTCCACTGTAGTGCCCACTATGCGTGAAAGGGTTA